>JAQQAC010004778.1:4037406-4099959 GCA_029783875.1 Phataginus tricuspis | reverse complement strand
GCGCCTCGGAGCGGCGCCGGCGGCGGGGAGGCCGGGAAGGGCCGCGGCGCGGCGGGCCTGCGGTGCCGCCCGCCCCAGAGGCGCCGGCGACGCCCGCAGCTGGCCCGGGGAGGCCCGGCTCGCACCTTCCTGGCCCGTCCGGCTGCACAGCTCCGGCCGCCGTGCGGGATCCCTGCGCCCGAGCGCGGGGCCGCGCGGCCGGGGGAGGCGGGAGCCTGGTGAGGGAGCGCGCGGGGGCGCCCTGGGCCGCCAGCCAACCGCCAGCCGCCCGGCTCGCCGCAGCCTCGCCTGCCCAGGGTCAGCGCGGCGCCTTAGACGGAGACCGAGAGGAAAAGGCTGGGGAAAGGCGAGGGCAGGTGTGGAAGGAGTGTTCTTAGCCAGGATTTATTGAGCGCTTTGAACTGTTCGGGATCACAGAGCTGTTTAATCCAAAACTGAGGGTAAAACTTTGGTTTTTATAAGTCCCTTTAAGTCATTCTCTCCGCTGCTCACCAGAGCTTTCCTGGGGAGGGACAGCGCCAAGCGGTCTGCCAGAGGCGCCCTGTGGCTTCAGGTTTCACGTACTCCGATGTGACTGAATCAAACCATGGCTGCAGGTGCTTTAGACACCCGAGTCCATGAAGACCTTCCACCCCACCTGCTCCCCGGGGCCTCTCACAATGGCCCCAGGGAGGAAAGGAGGGACGAGCTGGGGACAGGCGCGGGCGCTGGCACACTCGGGTGGGTGGGGATTCTCTCTTCTCCCCTCCGTACCTGGCCGCACCACCTTCCCCTTCGTCTTTTCCAGGGTCTTGGGTGCATCCCACTCTGAAGAGAGAGGTCCTATGAACTGTCTCCTGCATAAGGGGGAACCTCACTGGTGATTCATATTTCCTTCATTTTGAGGATGAGGAAATTGACACCCTAAGAGACTAAGAAACTTGGCAGCTGACATTCTTCCTGCCCACAGTGCCCTTTGGGGAGTGGATCCAAACGCAATGACCTCTTCTCAACTCCTGCCACTCGCCTCTCATCTGAACCTTCTGAGCAGGCCGTCCTGCTGCCGCTTTTCAGTCCCTTGCAACCCATGCCCACAGGCTGGATACTGAGAAGACACCAGGACGATGTCCCAACCACAGACGAGACAGTGCTGTGCTTTTGCCCAAAGCCCTCTGGTGGCTCCTTACCACTTACAGGATAGAGTCCAGACTCCTTTGTGTGACAGAGAAGGTCCTCCCATGTTTGGTCTCTGCCCATCTCTCTGCCTTCCTCCTGTCCGTTAGTCTGACCAACTCCATGCTGTCCCCAAGGACATCTCCCTCTTCCTTAGAACTCAGGTCCCTACACACAGGCGCGATTCCTTGCTGCACTGGGGGTTACAAACGCCTTTGAGACCCAACTAAGGGATTTCCACTTCTGAGAAACTTTTCTGGCCCCTCTCCCTCCTCTTTGGGTCACCACTCCATTTAGTACATGTCTATCTTTGTCCTTGTTCCACTTTATTATAATTATCAGTGACGACTTCTCTTTCCCCTGCTTTCAGAGTTCCTCAAGGGCAGGGACGGTGTCTTTCCCCCTTTCACGGTCTTGCTGCTTCTTGTAGATGTGATAGTTAACTGATAATTATTGAATGAATGAATGAACAGACAGACAATGAATCCTCACCTTGCCGTTTCTGCTCAACTTCTCCAGTTGTGAGTCACTCCAGACGGGGCGCAGATGTGCTGCCCACACAGCCTTCTCAACCCCGGAATTTCCTTCCTTCATAAAGTCTATGTTTACTCATTTTTCCAATATCCCTTCTTCCGTTCTCTTCTTCTTTCTCTTCTTTTAAAATTCGGTGTGCCACTGGTGTGACTCATCACGTTTCTCTTTGTGTCCGACTATGGGCGAATGCATATGGCAAAGTCCATTAACTGAGTATTCCTCAGTTTGAGTGATTTCTCAATCCTTCACGTTGTTTCTCAAGCTGCTTTCTCTCCCGCCTTAGCTTCATATTTTGTCCCTCCCTCCCCAGAGGGAGTGCCACACTCTTCTCGGTCCCCTGGGAAAGACAGAGGCTCTCCCAATGCCTACAGCCCGCCGGTGCGGCGGTATTCCATTAAACAGTCCATAAGCATTGTAGCCTCCATTAAGCCTTCAGAACAGGGGGAAAATGCAGCACACCAGGGATGGATGACACCAGTCAACATTATATTGATTGGAAGAGGTTTCAGTATGTATATTGAAATGCAGAAGGGGGAAAAAAACCTTTAAGTTACTACAGGCATCAAGTTTTAAATTTGTAAGTTCCCTGAAAGGATGGTTTCAACTTTGTCCTTTAATTAAAGCAGCAGTATGATTCCCTTTTGGTCCAAAGAAGCTGTTACCAATACCACTAATTTTTTCCACAAGGACCAATATAGCCGGAAATGCAAGCATATATCTTCTGTAAACAGATCCCAGGGGCAGCCTTCATTGTCTCTAGCTGGTGTATAGTTCAGCTTTATTACTTACCTTTGGGTCATCATGGGGGCAGGGAGAGAGTGGCTGACACTGAGTCCACACTTCTAATTGCCATACACTTTGATCTCATCTGATTCGTCATAACAACCCCATAAATAAGGTATTATTGTTGCTACTTCAGAGAGAGAGAGAGAAATGGAAGATCAAATAAGTTGAGGTTACACAGCTAGTCTGCTGGATTTTAAAGCGCAGTAGTGTTGCAAGGGCTTGGCCCACAAGCATCTGTCATTAGCATTCATTCATTCAGTACATATTTGTTGAGCACCTATTAGGTACCAGGGCCTGGCAAATAAAGTTTAACCTTTGCAACGTGGCGTTTAAGACTCTTCACACTGTAACCTCTGATCCTACCCTACTTTTCCAATCCCAGTACTGGGTCATCCTCTGAGCAGATGCCTTTTGTGTCCCGGGCCACCTTCCTTTGGCTCATCTTGGATTTCTGCTGCAGCTGCAATGCACATTTCCATGGGCTGCGGGAGTCTCACCTCAAGCACCCACCCCCATTATTTTCCTCTTTCCTGCCCTAGGGTTGTTTTCAAAGTCACAAAGCCAAAGCATTCAAGGGCATCCCAGATGCTCAAGGGCTTCCGTGGGGGAAGTTAACTTCCCCAGGGACATCGGATATGGGAGCTACTTAATAAATACCCCAGGCCCCTGCCTGTGGAGGCATACTCTACGAGGTTGCTTAGTGCTACAATTATCCCCAACTGTTCAGTGGCAGCCACTCCATAATGAGCTCTCTATTGGCTTTCCCTTCTTGTCCCTCCCTCACTTCTGCTTTCTGGGATAGTCTCCTGCTTAAAATACTTGGCGCAGGGCCTTTGTAAGTCCTGCTCCCTGTCACTCTCCCCCAACAGAACAGCCCAGCCTCCCCATGCCCTTGCTGGTACAGCCACCCAAGGCGCATCACCGCCCCCAGGGCCTTGCTGGTCTGTCACGTCTTCCTCACCCTGCTGCTGCTTCCTCTTCTCTGCCTGGTGAGACCCTTTCTCACTCATCAAGGCCCAGAGGCAGGACACACACCATTTTTCCTTTCTTGTGTTTCTGGAGCACAGAGTGGTTTCAGAGCCTGAGATCTCGGCTGTGGTAGCAGATCCTGTGGACTAGGAAGAGCTGCAAAGGGACAGACCTTGAGGACAAATAGGGCCTCCAGGGGCTCAGACCTTCCCTCAGGACAGAGCCTTCAGGGCCTGAATTCCTCCATCTCTTGCAGAATGGTATTGTTTCCTCCTCATGCCTCCCAGGCTCTGCTGATTTCTGGCTTCCCTTTCTGGGAATAGTCAAGAAGTCTCCTGTGCATCTTGTAATTTTTATATTTTTTAAACTACAAAAGCAAAGCCCATGAACTTAAAAGGACACTGTGGAATCCAGAACTATATACAATGAAAATGAACATCTCTCCCCAGGCTTGCCCCTTTCCAGGGGGCGGCTTCCTCCATTTGGGTGGGTGTTCATCTGTAGCTTTCAAAACATATTTTCACTTATACGTATGTCTAACAGCACTGGGCACACAGTAAGTGCACAGTAAATACTTACTTGTTGGGAGAAAAAGTGAATGAAGAAGCATAGTTTTTGTTTTGTTACAAATAATAGAATTTGTGCTCTGCCCAGTGAACTAGAACTTGCTTTTTAAAAAACTGAATCTCAAAGATAGGTCCTGGAGATATTTCTATGACAATACATCTGTGATTTTTTTCCCTGACACCAATGGATTCTCCAGTTTCTGACATAAACAATTTATTTCAATTCTGACACAAACTTCCCAGAAGCTGAGGGCTCAGACTCCACAAGTTAAGGGCTCAGTCCCACAAGATTGCCCCTACTTCAGAGGCCAGCCACAAGTGGGTCCCTAGGCCACCCACACTTCTGCCCCGTCAGCTACAAATTTAGAGATGCCCATAATACCCCCCAGGTTTGATTGCTAGAATGACCTATAGAACTCAGGAAAACACTATACATACTATCATAGTTTGTTACATAAAGAATACAAATGAACAAGTACACAGGGCAAGGTCTGGAAGTGGCTGTGTTTAGCAGCTTCTGTCCCTGTAGAGTTGGGTTCACCACCCTCCTGGCATGTGGAAGTGTTCACCGATTTAGAAGCTCTCTGAGATGTGTCCTTAGGGGTTTTCTGAACTGAACTCAGCTATTGGTGACTGAACTCAGCCTCCAGCCCCTCTCCTGTCCCCAGAGGTGTATGTGGGGAGGGGGGAGCACAGGGGTAGGGGTCTGGGAGGGTGCTGCTGAAAGGTCTAACCCTCTAATTACATAATTGGTTCTTCTGGCCATCAGCCCCCATCCTGAAGCTATCTAGCCCCCCACCAGGAGTCATCTCATTAACATACAATAGACGGTACATTCCAAGGGTTTTAGGGGCTCTGTACCAGGAAGCTGGAGTGAAGACTAAATATTTACTTTTTATTTTACAGGTGTGGACCTTCTCATTCTTTTTTTTTTAATTTTTAATTTTGCTATTATTAATGTACAATTACATGAGCAACATTATGGTTAGTAGACTCCCCCTATTATCAAATCCCCACCACATACCCCATTATAGTCACTGCCCATCAACATAGTGAGATGCTATAGAATCACTACTTGTCTTCTCTGTGTTATACTGCCTTCCCCATATCCCTCCAACCCCCACTACATTATGTGTTCTAATTATAATACCCCCTTTTTCCCCTTAGCCCTCCTTTCCCACCCATCTTCCCTAGGCCCTTTCCCTTTGGTTAACTGTTAGCCCATTCTTGGGTTCTGTGAGTCTGCTGCTGTTTTGTTCCTTCAGTTTTTCTTTGTTCTTTTTTTTTTTTTTTGGTATCATTAATCTACAATTACATATGCAATATTATGGTTATTAAACTACCCACTTCACCAGGTCCCCTCCACCCAACCCCATTACAGTCACTGTCCATAAGAGTAGTGAGATGCTATAGATTCACTACTTGTTTTCTCTGAGTTGTACAGCCCTCCCCGCACACCCCCAACATTATGTCTGCTAATCATAATGCCCCTTTTTCCCCCTTGTCCCTCCCTTCCCACCCATCCTCCCCAGTTCCTTTCCCTTTTTAACTATTAGTCTATTCTTGGGTTCTGTGAGTCTGCTGCTGTTTTTTTCTTTGGTTTTTTTCTTTGCTCTTATGCTCCACAGATGAGGGAAATCATTTGATACTTGTCTTTTTCCGCTTGGCTTATTTCACTGAGCATAATACCCTCTAGCTCCATCCATGTTGTTGCAAATGGTAGGATTTGTTTTCTTCTTATGGCTGAATAATATTCCACTGTGTATATGTACCACATCTTCTTTATCCATTCATCTACTGGTGGACACTTAGGTTGCTTCCATTTCTTGGCTATTGTAAATAGTGCTGCGATAAACATAGGGGTGCATATTTCTTTTTCAAACTGGGCTGCTGCATTCTTAGAGTAAATTCCTAGGAGTGGAATTCCTGGGTCAAATGGTATTTCTATTTTGAGTTTTTTGAGGACCCTCCATTCTGCTTTCCACAATGGTTGAACTAGTTTACATTCCCACCAGCAGTGTAGGAGGGTTCCCCTTTCTCCACATCCTCGCCAACATTTGTTGTTGTTTGTCTTTTGGATGACAGCCATCCTTACTGATGTGAGGTGATATCTCATTGTGGTTTTAATTTGCATTTCTCTGATGATTGGCGATGTAGAGCATCTTTCCATGTGCCTGTTAGCCATCTGAATTTCTTCTTTGGAGAAGTGTCTGTTCAGCTCCTTTGCCCAATTTTTAATTGGCTTATTTGCTTTTTGTTTGTTGAGGTGCATGAGCTCTTTATATATTTTGGATGTCAACCCCTTATCGGATATGTCATTTATGAATATATTTTCCCATACTGTAGGATGTCTTTTTGTTCTACTGATGGTGTCCTTTGCTGTACAGAAACTTTTTAGTTTGATATAGTCCTAGTTGTTCATTTTTGCTTTTGTTTCCCTTGCCTGGGAGATATGTTTATTTCCAAGAGATTTTGCCTATGTTTTTTTCTAAGAGTTTTATGGTTTCATGACTTACATTCAGGTCTTTGATCCATTTTGAGTTTACTTTTGTGTATGGGGTTAGACAATAATCATTTCATTCTCTTACATGTAGCTGTCCAGTTTTGCCAACACCAGCTGTTGAAGAGGCTGTCATTTCCCCATTGTATATCCATGGCTCCTTTATCATATATTAATTGACCATATATGCTTGGGTTTATATCAGGGCTCTCTAGTCTGTTCCCTTGGTCTATGAGTCTGTTCTTGTGCTAGTACCAAATTGTCTTTATTACTGTGGCTCTGGTAGAGCTTGAAATCACAGAGTGTAATTCCCCCTGCTTTAGTCTTCCTTCTCAGGATTGCTTTGGCTATTCTGGGTCTTTTGTGGTTATATGAATTTTAGAACTATTCTAGTTCGTTGAAGAATGCTGTAGGTATTTTGGTAGGGATTGCATTGAATCTGTAGATTGCTTTAGGCAGGATGGCCATTTTGACAATATTAATTCTTCCTATCCATGAGCATGGGATGTGTTTCCATTTATTGGTATCTTCTTTAATTTTTCTCATGAGTGTCTTGTAGTTTTCAGAGTATAGGTCTTTCACCTATACACTTCCTTAGTTAGGTTTATTCCTAGGTATTTTATTCTTTTGGATGCAATTGTGAATGGAATTGTTGTTCTGATTTCTCTTTCTGCTAGTTCATCATTAGTGTATAGGAATGGCACAGATTTCTGAGTATTAATTTCATATCCCATAACTCTACTGAATTCAGATATTAGATCTAGTAGTTTTGGAGTGGATTCTTTAGGGTTTTTTATGTACAATATCATGTCATCTGCAAACAGACAAATAGAGACAGTTTGACTTCTTCCTTACCAATCTGGATGCCTTTTATTTTTTTGTGTTGTCTGATTGCCATGGCTAGGACCTCTAGAACTATGTTGAATAAAAGTGGGGAGAGTGGGCATCCTTGTCTGGTTCCCGATCTTAAAGGAAAAGCTTTTAGCTTCTCACTGTTAAGTATAATGTTGGCTGTGCATTTGTCATATATGGCCTTTATTATGTTGAGGTACTTGCCCTCTATACCCATTTTGTTGAGAGTTTTTATCATGAATGGATGTTGAATTTTGTTGAATGCTTTTTCAGCATCTATGGAGATGATCATGTGGTTTTTGTCCTTCTTTTTGTTGATGTGGTGGATGATGTTAATGGATTTTCGAATGTTGTACCATCCTTGCATCCCTGGGATGAATCCCACTTGATTATGATGGATGATCTTTTTGATGTATTTTTGAATTCAGTTTGCTAACATTTTGTTGAGTATTTTTGCATCCATGTTCATCAGGGATATTGGTGTGTAATTTTCTTTTTTTGTGGTGTCTTTGCCTGGTTTTGGTATTAGGGTGATGTTGGCCTCGTAGAATGAGTTTGGGAGTATTCCCTCCTCTCCTACTTTTTGGAATAGTTTAAGGAGGATGGGTATTAGGTCTTCATTAAATGTTTGATAAAATTCAACAGTGAAACCATTTGGTCCAGGCATTTTGTTCTTAGGTAGTTTTTAAATTACCAATTCAATTTCATTGCTGGTAATTGGTCTGTTCAGATGTTCTGTTTCTTTCTGGGTCAGCCTTGGAAAGTTGTATTTTTCTAGAAAGTTGTCCATTTCTTCTAGGTTATCCAGTTTGTTAGCATATAATTTATCATAGTATTGTCTAACAATTCTTTGTATTTCTGTGGTGTCCGTAGTGAATTTTCCTTTCTCATTTCTGCTTCTGTTAATGCATGTAGACTCTCTTTTTTCTTGATAAGTCTGGCTAGGGGTATATCTATTTTGTTTATCTTCTCAAAGAACCAGTTCTTGCTTTTATTGATTCTTTCTATTGTTTCATTTTTCTCGATTTTATTTATTTCTCCTTTAATCTTTATTATGTCCCTCCTTCTACTGACTTTGGGCCTCATTTGTTCTTCCTTTTCTAGTTTCATTAATTGTGAGTTTAGACTGTTCATTTGGGATTGTTTTTCTTTCCTGATGTAGGCTGGTATTGCAATATATTTCCCTCTTATCACGGCCTTTGCTCCATCCCTCAGATTTGTGGTTTTGAATTATTGTCATTGGTTACCATAAATTGCTTGATCTCTGTTTTTATTTGGTCATTGATCCATTGATTATCCATGTGTTTGTGGGCTTTTTCATTTTCTTTGAGTATTTATTTCCAGTTTCATGCATTTGTGATCTGAGAAGCGGGTTGGTACAATTTCAATGTTTTTGAATTTATTGAGGTTCTTTTTGTGGCCTAGTATATGATCTATTCTTGAAAATGTTCTATGTGCACTTGAGAAGAGTGTGTATCCTGTTGCTTTTGGATGGAGTGTTGTGTAGATGTCCGTTAGGTCCATCTGTTCTTAATATGTTGTTGAGTGCCGCTGTCTCTTTTTTATTTTCTGTCTGGTTGATCTGTCCTTTGGAGTGAGTGGTGTGTTGAAGTCTCCCAAAATGAAGGCATTGTATTCTATTTCCCCCTTTAACTCTGTTAGTATTTGTTTCACATATGTAGGTGATCCTGTGTTGGGTGCACAGATATTTATAATAGTTATATCCTCTTGTTGGACTGACCCCTTTATCATTATGTAATGTCCTTCTTTGTTTCTTGTTACTTTCTTGTTTTGAAGTCTATTTTGTCTGATACAAGTACAGCAACTCCTGCTTTTTTCTCCCTATTAGTTGTATGAAATGTCTTTTTCCATCCCTTCAGATTTAGTCTTTGTATGTCTTTGGGTTTGAACTGAGTCTCTTGTAGGCAGCATATAGATGGGTCTTGTTTTTTTATCCATTCAGTGACTCTACATCTTTTGATTGGTGCATTCAGACCATTTACATTTAGGGTGATTATGGATAGGTATGTACTTATTGCCATTGCAGGCTTTAGATTCATGGTTACCAAAGGTTCAAGGGTAATTCCCTTACTATCTAACAGTCTAATTTCACTCACTTCATGTGCTATTACAAACACAACCTAAAGATTCTTTTTTTTCCTCCTTTTTCTTCCTCCTCCATTCTTTGTATGTTATGAATCATATTCTGTATTCTTTGTCTATCCCTTGGTGACATCTATTTATTCTTAGGAATACTTGCATCTATAGGAGTCCCTCCAGAATGCACTGTAGAGGTGGTTTGTGGAGGTAAATTCTCCCAGCTTTTGCTTATCTGGAAATTGTTTAATCCCTCCTTCAAATTTAAATAATAACCTTGCTGGGTAGAGTATTCTTGGTTCAAGGCCATTCTGCCTCATTGCATTAAATATATAATGCCACTCCCTTCTAGCCCGTAACATTTCTGTTGAGAAATCTGAAGATAGTCTGATGGGTTTCCTTTGTGTGTGATCTTTTTTCTCTCTCTAGCTGCTTTTAAGAGTCTGTCTTTATCCTTGATCTTTGCCATTTTAATTACTATATGTCTTGGTGTTGTCTTCCTTGGGTCCCTTGTGTTGGGTCATCTGTGCACCTCCATGGCCTGAGAAACTATCCTCTCCCCGAGACTGGGGAAGTTTTCAGCAATTACCTCCTCAATGACACTTTCTATCCCTTTTTCTCTCCTTCTTCTGGTACCCCTATAATGTGAATATTGTTCCGTTTGGATTCGTCACACAGTTCTCTCAATATTCTTTCATTCTTAGAGATTCTTTTCTCTGTGTCTCAGCTTCTTTGTATTCCTCTTCTCTAGTTTCTATTCCATTTACGGTCTCTTCTACTACATCTAGTCTGCTTTTAAATCCCTCCATTGTATGTTTCATTTCAGATATGGAGTTTCTTAATGATTGAATCTTCATCTTAAATTTGTTCCTGATTCTTGAATATTTTTCTGTAACTCCATGAGCATGTTTATGATTTTTATTTTGAACTCTCTTTCAGGAAGATTGGTGAGTTCAATTTCATTTGGCCTTTTTCTGGGGTTTGAGAGATTCTGGTCTGAACCATGTTCTTTTGACATTTCATATTTCTGCGTGGTGCCCTCTAGTGCCCAGAATCTCCAGTCTCTGGAGCTGCTCAGCCCCTAGAGTGAGGTTGGGGGTCATAGGGGAGCAGAGCTGGTGCCCTGTTTTGTGAGGTCTGCTCTCATGAGGTTCTGTATGTTCATGAGGTCTGTATGCAGTCTGGTGCAGCCTTCCTTCTTGTTGCTATTTTAGGATTAGTTGTATTAACTATATTTTCTCACTATCTGTGGTTTTGGGAGGAGTTCTCTGTCTCACCTCTTACGCTGCCATCTTGAGTCGTTCCTCTTTCTTTTTAATGGGTTCTTGCCTGTCCATTGTATAGAGGTACCATGATTTATTAAACATCCCCACTGACAGATGTCACAGGTATCTGCCTATCCCTGTTATTACTACCAATAATTTAAATACCCACTATTGATACACAGCATAGTTATTTGCAGTTTCCTTGCAATTGCTCAAAATGTTGCCGGAAACATCCGTGTGCACATTTCTTTGGGTTACATTCCCAAAAGTGGAATTCCTAATTCAAGGTAGATGTACTCTTGGATAGATATAGTTCAATTGCCCCTAGGGTGAGACTTGCAATCATATAAGCACAGAGCTCTGGGCAGGCACACAGCCCAGCAGGAAAGGAAGAGGCAATTCACACAACTCTGGGAGCCCAGGTCATTGCCCTGCTTCCAGCTGCAGGGTCCAGGTTGATGAGGGTCAGGAGTGTGTGTGTGTGTGTGTGTGTGTGTGTGTGTGTGGTGTCTAGAAAGGCAGAAAAGCGCAGCAGTTATGACCCAGCCAGCCTGCGCTTGACTATCACCCTTGCCCCTTATTAGCTATGTGGCCTTGGACACATCACTTAATGACTCTTGCCTTAGTTTTCTCATTGTAAAATAAGGATCATTGTGTGATAAGGATGGAAAGGGTTAACGCCTGAAAATGAGAGCTGTCATAAGCATCAGCCTGTGTGTGTCTTGGAGAGAGAGGAAGGAAGGAAAAGAGTGGAGGAGAATGACAAAGCAAGTTAATCAGAGTTCCTTCTTCAGCAAGGAAGGGGCAACAGGGTAGGGGAGTGATCTCCAGCCCTGAGTTCTGGGAAGAAAATGGGATACACAGAGGTGAGCTCTGCTCACAGAACCAAATCTAAAAACAAACAAACAAAAAAACAAACAAATCCAAAACCAAACAAATAAAAAAACTGCCTAAAGGTATTTTGTTACCCTGAAAGGGCCAGAAACTGAAGCCCCAGACCTCACCCAAGAAGGTGGTCTTGCAAAGAAGAACACTACACCGTTCAGGCACATGTACCTCATGTTATCTGAGCAAGAAGCTGAGTTACCAGTGATGGCATCATCTACGGACAGTGACACGCAGCTCAGACACTCATGTGAGTTACTGTGGGTTGTGCCACCTAGAAAAGCAACAGATAAGTCTGTGGAGTGCGCCATTTTCTCAGTTGCATGTGCAGAGAAAACCATAAGTTGTTCTGGACAGTGGATCAGGTAACCTGTTTGGGACATTAAGCTCTGTTCCAAATGGTCAGTGCTGGGACCACCCAGGCATGCCAAGATCAACCAACACTTATGACCCCAGCCTTGATAATCCCAGAGTCATGCCCACCGAAAATGCTGCCCCTAAAGGAAATAGTGTCTACTTCACACCAGAAGCTGAGACCTATTGCAATATATATATATTTTTGGTATCATTAATATACAATTACATGTGCAACGTTATGGTTACTAGACTCCCCACATCATCAGGTCCCCCACACACACCCCATTACAGTCACTGTCCATCAGCGTAGTGAGATGCTATAGAATCACTACTTGTCTTCTCTGAGTTGTACAGCCCTCCCTGTGCCCCCCCATTATGTCTGCTAATTGTAATGCCCCTTTTCCCCCCTTATCTCTCCCTTTGCACCCATCCTCCCCTTTGGTAACTGTTAGTCCATTCTTGGGTTCTGTGAGTCAGCTGCTGTTTTGTTCCTTCAGTTTTTTTCTTTGTTCTTATACTCCACATATGAGTGAAAGCATTTGATATTTGTCTTTTTCGGCTTGGCTTATTTCACTGAGCATAATACCTCTAGTTCCATCCATGTTGTTGCAAATGGCAGGATTTGTTTTCTTCTTATGGCTGAATAATATTCCATTGTGTATATGTACCACATCTTCTTAATCCATTCATCTACTGATGGACACTTAGGTTGCTTCCATTTCTTGGCTATTGTAAATAGTGCTGTGAATAACATATGGGTGCATATGTCTTTTTCAAACTGGGCTGCTGCATTCTTGGGGTAAATTCCTAGGAGTGGAATTCCTGGGTCAAATGGTATTTCTATTTTGAGTTTTTTGAGGAACCTCCATACTGCTTTCCACAATGGTTGGACTAATTTACATTCCCACCAGCAGTGGAGGAGGGTTCCCCTTTCTCCACATCCTCGCCAACATTTGTTGTTGTTTGTGTTTTGGATGTTGGCCATCCTTACTGATGTGAGGTGATATCTCATTGTGGTTTTAATTTGCATTTCTCTGATGATTAGCCATGTGGAGCATCTTTTCATGCGCCTGTTGGCCAATCGAATTTCTTCTTTGGAGAAGTGTCTGTTCAGATCCTCTGCCCATTTTTTAATTGGCTTATTTGTTTTTTGTTTGTTGAGGTGCGTGAGCGCTTTATATATTTTGGATGTCACCCCCTTATCGGATATGTCATTTATGAATATATTCTCCCATACTGTAGGATGGCAATATTTATTTATATTTGGTACTTAAAAAAAAATCTCTGGCAAATTCCTTGAGGTAGTGTGCATGTGTATGTGTGTGCACACACGTGTGTGTGTATATGTGATATCTAGAGAGACAACCTTTCTTTCAGCCCCTTTCCTCAAGTGCTGGGGAAGGTTTGAATCCTGGACAACCTTTGACTATTTCACTGGGATTTTTACCCTGCCATGGGGCATTCTCCTCAGACACTGGCCACTGCCCTCGGAATGAAGCTCACATGCCCCAGAGCCAGCATGAGACTCAAGGAGAGTCAAGAAATTTCTTTATCCCTTCTCAACATTTCCCCTACCTGCTAATGACCGAAACTCCTTACACTAGTCCAGACCTTACGTTCTACATGGAGTTAACAAGCTTATTTGATTAAGGTACAGAGTAAATATTTTAGGCTTTATGGGCCGTACAGTCTCTGTCCTGTTTACTCAGCTCTCCTCGTATAGCTAGAAAGCAGCCACAAATAATACATAGATGAAAGAGATAGTCATGTTCCAATAAAGCTTTATATACAAAAGCAGGCGTGAGACCCCACCTGCTGGCTGGAGGTTGCTGACCCCATCGTCTACATTTACAGAAAAGGGCAGTGGGGTGAGGTAGGGAGAGCTGACATTCATAGTGTATGTACCATGTGCCCTGGGCCACCACCTTGATACATGGTATTTCATGTGGTCCTCACAAAAATCACTGTGTGGGAGGTACAATCAATATCCCCATTTTATTGCTGAGGAAGCTCAGAGAGGTTAAGTAGTTTGACTGAGTTTGCTCAGCTGATGCTGGCAGAATCTAAACTCAAGTAAGTGAAATGCCAAAGCCTGTGGTCTTTCTGCAGGAACAAAGACGGTAGACGGTGGAGCTAGACAGGCTTCAGAGCTCACCAAATCCAATGTCCTCACCTTACGGAGAGGGGATGGGAATAGTGTAGGGGGGGGGGGGGGAATCAGCCTGAGACAAACTTGTCTTCTTCCTCCAGTTTATACAGGTATGGCCTTGACGCTGTCACCTGAGGCACAGCATCTCTCATCAGTAAGTATTTTCCAGCAGGGATTCTCACTGCCTCCAGGTGGATATCAGACTCCGTCTCCGCATGCATCCCATGTGCCTGCCCTTATCCTCTGCTGAGTGTCTAGTAACATGTCACAGAAACAGCTAACAATTCTTTCTCACTGGAAGATTATAGTCATTTTAGCATTGATTATGGAGGCTTGAAGTAGCTGGACAAATTTATGTTGCAGATAACAAAAACTTCAACTCAAATTGGCTGAAAAAATAAAGGCCATTTATTGGCTTATGTAACTGAATAGTTCAGAGATGGTGCTAACTTTAGGCAGGGCTTGATAGAGGCTGAAGCAGTGTGTCTGGGACCCAGCTTCTCTCTGTTGGCTTCTCACCACCCTTAGCATTGATTTTAATTTCAGGCACGCTCTCTCTCATGATGGAAAAATGGCTGCCAGGAACTCCTGAGGCTACATTCTTCCTTATTTCAATACTTCCTCCAAAGAGGAGGGCTTTGTTTTGCCAGAAACCCCAGCAAACACTCCCTTGCATCTTATTGGCTTGGGTTAACTACCCATTTTAAACCAACCACTGTATCAAAGGGCTAGGACACTCTATCTTAAGCTAATCAGGATCTAGTCCTGGAACTGGGAGTGGGGTTAACTATGCCCAAACCACAGGGCTGAGAACCAGGGAAGGGTTAATTCTCCCATGAGAATTCAGATTTGTGTTGGCAGGAGAAGAGAGGCTGGTCAAAAAAATATCTGCTCCAGGTTGAACTAAAGAGCCTCAAAGAGTTCTCCCATTCTTGAGAATTCAGTATTCCCTTCTATTTTTTTTCCTCAAGACAGTGGAGGCTGTTTTGCAAACAGTATCCCTCCCTTATCTTCTTGGAGATAAGGGCGAGCTTCATCTGCCATCTGCTCAGCACACAAGCCATGTGCGAATGGCACCCAAGGTGAATGTGGCCTGTTTTCTTAATGGGCACTCCTTGGTGGCCAAGTGTGTGTCTGAAAGTGGGGGGTGCTCAAGTGACCCACTGTTACAAGGATTTTGAGATGTCTTAAGCGGAGGTAGCAGTCTTGAAAATAGCCACTCACCCATTGTCCGGGGTGAGTAAAAACTGATACCAGCGAAGTGAGCAGGGCTGTGTGCTTAATTCATTAATTCAGCGATGCCTTAGCCCAGTATTAATGTTATTTAGGGTGTCCCTTCTAGAAGCCCTTAGAAGAGGTCAGAAGACAATCAGCAAATTACTAAGCTTGCAGCCTTTTTCAGAATTCTCATTAGCAAGCGCTACATTAATGTCACCGCAGGCCTGGTTCTAATTTACACTGAGTCCATAGAAGCTGCAGACCATCTGTCCTTATGGGGGGGTGGGAAGCCCTGGGCAGGAAGGGGTGCCAGGAGTCCTTTGATATCATTCTGGTTCTAAGATGAAGACTCACATGAGATACAAATGCAACTGTGAAACATTTGTGGAGACAAAGGGGAATACTAAAGCCTGTGGCCATTTAGTGACCTCACATTCCTATTTTGCCATTTTGGTTGTGACGCATTTATGTAAAGAAGGTGCTTGGCTGTCTATATTGCTTGTTTGTATTTTAACTTTCTTCCAGATTTTCCTTGAAGTCAAGGCTCTTAGCCTCCAGTCCCTAATCTTTGAGGGGTGTTGCTCTGGTGAGCTCAATTGGTGAAAAGCCAAAATTAGGGCAATTCCATTCCCAGGTATATATTCTCAAAATAATTGAAAGCAGGAACTCAAACAGATATTTGGACACCAATGTTCATAGTAGCATTATTCACAACAGCCAAAAACTGGAAACAATTCAAATATCTATCAACAGAAGAATGAATAAATAAAATGTGTATATCCAGACAATAGAATATTACTCAGCCATACAAAGGAATGAAATTCTGGTACATGGTACAACATGGATGAACCTTCAAGATATCCTAAATGAATTAAACCAGACACAAAACGACATATATGGTGTAATTCCACTTATATGAGGAATCTAGAATGGGCAAATTCATAGAGACAGAAAGTAGAAAAGAGGTTACAAGGGGTTGGGGGAGAGAGAAGACTAGGGAATTTTAGGGTTAATGGGGTTTATGTTTAATGGGGATGGAGTTTCTTTCAGAATGATGAAAAAGTTTTGGAGCTGGATGGTGATCATGGTTGCAAGAACACTGTGAATGTACTTAATGCCATCAACTTACACAGTTGAAAATGGCTAAAATGGTAAATTTTATATTATTCATATTTTACCACAATTAAAAAAAATTCATTAAGTCAAAGCTAGGGGCAAAATAGAAGTAGGGGTCTGTTGGCTCCATTCTATCTCCTGAACCACCTTAGCCTATGCCAAGCCCAGGTAGTGATTAGAAATCAGTGTCTTTGGCCAGAAGAGAGTCTGACTCAGGGCAGTATCTTCTGGTTGCGGGGAAATATGGCCCGTCTGATACTTTAACGGTGGCGTAGGAGAGTTGGCCATGATACCAAAAGTTATACCCTAGAGGTGTAAATAAATAAGACATCTACATTGTTCAAATATTTTAAAAATGCAGATAGTAAAAAATATGTTTCCCATCCCTTCCTCCTTCCACTCAGTTCCCATATCCCCCAAGAGGTGACTCTTGCTTTTAGTTTTCCTAGACAATTTTTATGTATATATAAGTTCTATGGATATATGCTATTTTCCCTCATTTTGTTTACCCTATTCTGAACCTTGCCTTTTTTTGTTGACTGTATCTTGCTAAACTTTCCATAAGATACATAAGAAAACTCCTTAGTCTCTTTTTATAGCTATATAATATTCCAACATGGCCATAATTTATTGAACCCTTTATTGTTGAACATTTAGTGGTTTATAATATTTTGCCATTACATAATTACAATGGAAAACCTTGTATGAATGTCATTTTGCACATGTGTAAGCTTATCTGTAGGAAAAAATTCTGGAAGTAGGCTTATGGACCAGAGGGTATGTGCATTTATAATTTTGATAAATACTGACAAATTTCCCTCAGTACAGGCTGTTAATTTACCTTCCTACAGGCAATGTATGCAAATGTTTGTTTTCTGGTCTATGTGGTGTGATATCAAAATTTGGATTTTTACTAGTATAATGGATGAAAAATGATATCTCGTGGTTTTAATTTGCATTTATCATATAACTGGAGTTGAGCATCTTTTCATAATAAGAGTAATTTTTCCTTTATTTTCTGTGACTGTCTCTATATTTTTGGTCCATTTTTCCTTTGGGCTATTAATCTTTTTCCAATCAATTTGCAGGAGCTCTTTAAATATTATGGAAATTAAATCCTTTGCTTGTGATATGAGTTGAAAATATTTTTCCAAGTTTGTCATTTGTCCTTTGACTTTATGCTGTCTTGCAGAATTTTTTATGTAGCCAAATTGATCAATTTCTTTTTAGTGGTTTTTGGCTTTTGTGATATGAGAGAGACCTCATTCCCTTAATTGTTATAAGAGAATCCCCACGTATTTTCTTCTATTGCTTTCATGTTTTTTTTTAATTTTAAACTTGATCCAATGGGAATTTATTCTCATATGTAGTGTGAAGTATGGATCCAGCTTTGTTTTTCCAGTGGCTACCTAGTTGTTCTAACACTACATATTGAGAAATCAATCTATTCTCCTCCCAGTTTTAGATTCTATGTGAATTCAATACTATGGGATGGAGGATTTTACGAGTTCCTACTGTAGGTGGATTGCTTTTTTTAGTTCCCATCCCTTTGGGAAAGTACACCCAAAGTACATCTTAGATTCTCAACAAATGTTTCTGGAAAAACTGACCACAAATGCTTTGCTCACCAATCTGCATTCCCACCTCTTCCAGATCTCATCCAGTAATTGATCCCTATCATGTTAACACTGATGATTTAAGAAATATTTTTTTATTCTTTTTCCAGTTTTAAAACTTTTCTTCATGGATAGGATAGTTCTAAATTACCCAGTCCACTACTACCAGAAGAGGAAATTCTCAGTTTTGATAGTAGAGTTCCATATGTTGAACCTTGAATTCTTTGAATAAGCTACATATGGTTATGATATATTAATTTTAACATGCTATATTCTATTTATTAATATTGCATTTGGATTTTTTGTATTAATATTAATTAGGGAGATACACTTATATTTATATATTTAGTGAAGGTTTCACTGTTTGGTATCAGTCTTGTTCTTATATTTTAAAAAGCTTTTGGAAATTTTCCTTCTTTTTCTATAGTAAGTAACAGTTTAAACAGCTCTGGGATTATCTTCACTTTAAAGGTTTGGTAGATTTCCCCTGTGAAACCGTGTTGCGCAGTGGTTTTAATTGTAGTCATTGGGACCCTTGCTAGGGAGCTATGGAGGGTAGAAGTGTAATCTAAAAGACAGACAGTATTTGATTCACACCAGTGCACATGGCTGGAGATGGAGCAGTTGTGTGGTTAAAAAAGAATTAATTCTAGTAAATTTTCAGTACCATGAAATTATAAAGATTAAGGGTTTTTGTTGTTGTTGTAAGAGTTAAAGAGCTTTAAAGTCTTTTCTTTTACTCATTTCATTCTCTAGTCTTTTTCAGAGACCAAAATATGTGCATTGAATCACTTCCCAAACATTTATTTCTTGGCCATCATCACTCTAGGGATGCATCTAGTTGCTTCAGGCCATAATGATAGCTCTCCCTCCAATTCCCAAAACTAATCTATAAAATTTGACATTTACTCATCAGAAAACAATTCCTATTTCGGGGCTTCTTATCTGTGCTAGTGTCCCCCAAAGGCAGAGGGTTTCATCCCTCTGATTGCTCCTGTAAGGGGAGTAAATGTGATCGTTACGAATAAAGACAAAAGCAAGATGGGAACAGCGTCAAATATACGTCAACAGCGTCTAAAGCATAATCAGAACAAACAAACAAAACCCCAATAACAGCAAAAGCCCAAAACTCCTTTAGGACAAGGGGCTACTTAGTGATGGGCTGTTTTCTCATCTCTTCTGAAGGAAAAATCACTCAGAGAGACCCTGTGGCACAGCCAAGGGGCCTTGGGTCAAATATGACCTCTGTGACATGGCCTGGTTTAATAGGAAGTATGGGCTGTAGAGTGTAATTTGGGGCTTCAAGTATTAGGAGACAGAGGGAATCTGAACAGGAATCCCAGGAGAAAGGGTGTGAGTCAAGTTCCCTGTCAAGTTAAAAAGAGCTTGTGTTTTAGAAGAATATTGTTTTGTCCGGCCAGTAGGTATTGTGGGACTGGTGTGATTTTGCTGGTTTAATGAAGCTAGCCATTAATTAGGGGAAGCTGGAAATTCTCACTGCCCAGATTCATGTGTGTCTGTCTCCAGATTGTAATCTCTTTGAAGACAGGATTATATTTTTTATCTTTGATTCCTAGTGCCTGGTGCAGTGTACATTCTCAGTATGTGAAATAAAGAATGGAATAATTAAAATAATGATTTATATGAATTGATTCATTCACTGAGTATCTGCTGTGTATCTGGATCTGGGTTAGGCTGATAGATATGTGCTGGGTGCTGACAGACCCGAGGACATCCTTGGTCGCCTCTTGCACAGGGTTCGAGGTCCAATGACACAAGACAGCCAGGGCCAGAGGAGGTCGTAATGGGATCGTGGGTGTAGGCTCCCCCCGCCCTCTAGAGAGGCTTCCCACCCTCGCTGTCGGTGGGTCCTGCAGAACACAGAGCAAAGGAGTGATGGGGGAAATGGCTCAGATTCTGGGGGCCCCTCGAGGCCTCGGCCTCCGATGCAATGAGCAGCGATGCTGTCCTTGAATATAAAAAGATGACGAAAACCAAGGCACTTGCCTAGACCGCGCTCGCAGCCCGAGGCGCCCAGAGATTGTAATCTGCATCCTTGCTGGTACCAGAGAAGGAAAACCAGCACAGACGCGACGAAAAGCTCGGCTGGGCTCGCACAGATGGTTGGGGTGTGGTTTCCCGAGGGATGGAGGCAGAAGCGCTAAAACAGGCGGTGGCGCGCCCTCTGCTGGATCCAGGATCTTTCTGCAAGTAGCGGAGCTGCGGCTAAGGCAGGTAGGTAGGAGGAAGGCAGCTCAGACCCCACGTCGCAACAAGGAACAAGGAACAAAGCATCTCCCATGTCCCTCCCAAAAGCAGAAACAAATCCCCAAGGAGGAAAATCTACAGGGCTGATCCAGAGCTCCGCACCTCCCCTACCTGCTGGAGGAATCACGAAGGAATGAGGAATGGGTTAGCGGTAAACAAAACTCCATCTGCCGCGCGGCCTTGGCTCGCACGCTGCAGACCAACTTACTGCCCTTTGGTGCCTCAGTTCCGGTCTTGGGCTCGGCCTGGGGACAAAGTATATGGATTATTATAAAACATCTGTCGCCCTCTTTTCCGCAGTGCAAGGACCCTGGGCATGGGTAATGGCACAGATAACATCGCTTGTGAGGTCTGTTATTTAGTTAGCTTACTGGCAGTTTCCCCTCCCCCCTCCCCCAACACCACGTAATTTGGGGGATTTTCTTAAAAGAAAGACTTTAACGCCCCCAGCTAATCTCTTCCAAACAGAGGTAATTATAAATCCCAAACAAAAACTTCGAGGCATGTGAGCCTCTCTCAGGCTTTTCATTTCAATAAATCTGCTAATTAAAAGCTATAATTTAACAAATAATGACCTAACCATCCCACTTGGAAATCAGACAAAAACCTACTACTAAAACATCGGACAAGATAAAGATAATGAATCCAGGCACAATTCAGACTCCTGCCTGGCCCATGCCGGCCCCCTTCCAGCGAGGGGCCTGGCGCCTTCGCTCAGCAGCAGTGGCTTTCCAAACCCCTTGGAGCAAACTCACTACAGGGAGGATAAGGCAGCAATTGTTGAGGCTGAGTGTTTTTTTGGACCCACTTCCACTGCTGATGAAGCAGGATGGGATATTTATCTCTTCCTTGCCCTCGTTCATGGTCACTTGGTCAATTTCGTTTTCTCCCTGACCCTCCTTGGCCCCCCGGGGAGAATGCTTCTGGAGCAACAAGCAGGACGGAATCGGGGGCGAAAGGAAAACCGGGTAATGCTCACTGCACACAGCTTCCTAAGTGGTTAATAAAACAATACATGATGAAGGCAAGATTGCTTCCCACCACGCCCTCTCCTTGAGCTGGGAACTGGGCATCTGTGCCAGCCTAAAAATAGCCTCATGTTCTGGAACCTCCTCGGCAGCTCAAGCTCGCACCAGTCGCCCGTGTGTGCCACCGGCGGCTCTGCGGGAGCGCTGGTTCTCTGTGGCAGGAGAGCCTCAAACACTGACCACTTCCTGGAGTTCTGGGAGGAGGAGAGAATTGGATACCTCTGAAAGGCATCAGGGAATGGCAAAGGGCTCCCCACGGAGCCAGGGCAGGAGGAATGGGCACTGGGTGAGACCCCAGGAGAAGAGAAAGTGTGGGCACTCTGAATCTGTCTGTAAGCACGGGAGGAGGCCGCTGCCAAGTGCTTCCATGTCACACTCCCACGTCCAGGACCTCAGCCTGGGCTCTTACATCCCTGGAAACTGCTCCTGCTTTGAAACCTTAAGCCTCAATGCTCCCTCTCTTCACCACCACTCCTGTCCCTTGTCTCCCTCTCCCCATCATTCTTCCCATACCCGTTCTTCAGCCGAGACCTGAGAACATCACCGTTGTCACCATCACTGTCATCCTCAATGGTACCACATATTGAGTGCTTACAATGTGCCCAGCACTTCACTAAATTCTTTATGTGGATTGATTCAATTAATCCTCCCAACAACCCTAAAGCAATATTAATAGATTTTTAATCCCTTGTTCTCTCATTTTCTTCCAGGCCCTTCCTGGATTCTTTTCCTGTCCTACCCAGCTGTACTGCACAAGCCAAATAATTCTGAGTTCCTGCCACCCCCAGAGACTTCCTCTGAGGAAAGTGGTTACTTTGAGGGGGAGTGTCTTGCTTCACCTTGAGCCATTTGATTGGATTCTTTCGGGGCTCATGGGTTGGTCTGGGGAAACTGGGGCCACGCCCAGAGTGGCTGGGGATGCCCCATACTGGATAGGGACAGTGTCGCACTATCACATTTCCTCTGGAGGTGTGACTGTGAACCGTACACTGGTACCCCCAGGGAGACGACAAAGAGAAACCGCATTACTATGCCTGGATGTGTTTACCAAGTGCCACGTGCTCTGCTGATCATTTCTCAAGTTTTATTTAGTCTTTCAGCAGTCTTGCAGCATAGGTACTCTTAGCAACCCTACTTTACAGAAGAGAAAGAGGCTTAAGCACGTTCACCAACCTGCACTGGGCCACACAGCCATGGTAGAGAGGGGATTCAAACTCAGGCAGTGGGACAAGAAACTGTGTTTTATTTTAAAAAATAATTACAAATTTTACTTTTAAAAAAGACAATGCATGGTTGCCAGGGGCTGGAGGGATGGAGGGAATGATGACTAGGCAGAGCACAGATGATTTTTAGGGCAGTGAAACTGCTCTGCATGATACTGGACACACGTCATTACACATTTGTCCAAACCCATAGAATGTACAACGCCAAGAATGACGCTAATGTAAACTGTGGGCTTTGGGTGATGGTGACATGTTGGTGTAGGTTCATCGATTATAAAAAATATACCACTGTGGGAAAACAATTCCATTCACAATTGCATCCAAAAGAATAAAATACCTAGGAATAAACCTAACCAAGGAAGTGAAAGACTTATACACTGAAAACTACAAGACACTCATGAGAGAAATTAAAGAAGATACCAATACATGGAAACACATCCCGTGCTCATGGATAGGAAGAATTAATATTGTCAAAATGGCCATCCCCCCTAGAGCAATCTACAGATTCAATGCAATCCCTATCAAAATACCAACAGCATTCTTCAATGAACTAGAGCAAATAGTTCTAAAATTCATATGGAACCACAAAAGACCCCGAATAGCCAAAGCAATCCTGAGAAGGAGGAATCAAACAGGGGGAATTACCCTCCCTGACTTCAAGCTCTACCACAAATCCACAGTAATCAAGACAATTTGGTACTGGCACAAGAACAGACCGATAGACCAAGGGAACAGACTAGAGAGCCCTGATATAAACCCAAGCATATATGGTCAATTAATATATGATAAAAGAGCCATGGATATAAAATGGGGAAATGACAGCCTCTTTAACAGCTGGTGTTGGCAAAACTGGACAGCTACATGTAAGAGAATATGGATCAAAGACCTGAATGTAAGTCATGAAACCATAAAAAAAACATAGGCAAAAATCTCTTGGACATAAACATGAGCAACTTCTTCATGAACATATCTCCCCGTGCAAGGGAAACAAAAGCAAATATGAACAAGTGGGACTATATCAAACTAAAAAGTTTCTGTACAGCAAAGGACACAATTAGTAGAACAAAAAGACATTCTACAGTATTAGAGAATATATTCATAAATGACATATCCGATAAGGGGTTGGCATTCAAAATATATAAAGAGCTCACACACTTCAACAAACAAAAAGCAAATAAGCCAATTAAAAAATGGGCAGAGGAGCTGAACAGACACTTCTCCAAAGAAGAAATTCAGATGGCCAACAGACACATGAAAAGATGCTACACATTGCCAACCATCAAAGAAATGCAAATTAAAACCACAATGAGATATCACCTCACACCAGTTAGGATGGCCACCATCCAAAAGACAAATAACAACAAATGTTGGCAAGGATGTGGAGAAAGGGGAACCCTCCTATACTGCTGGTGGGAATGTAATCTAGTTCAACCATTGTGGAAAGCAGAATGGAGGTTCCTCAAAAAACTCAAAATATTAATACCATTTGACCCAGGAATTCCACTCCTAGGAATTTACCCTAAGAATGCGGCAGCCCAGTTTGAAAAAGACATATGCACCCTTATGTTTATCGTAGCACTATTTACAATAGCCAAGAAATGGAAGCAACCTAAGTGTCCATCAGTAGATGAATGGATAAAGAAGATGTGGAACATATACACAACGGAATATTATTCAGCCATAAGAAGAAAACAAATCCTATTGTGGATAAAGTGGGGTTCCTATGGCCAGGATCCTCACTGCACTTAAATGTAACTGGCCTGTTGCTATGCTACTGCTTCCATACTTTTAGGCAATAAGCCATTATTGTGTTAATATAAGGAGTTCCGCCCAGTGCTCTGCCGGAGACTGGGTGGCGGGGCTGCAAGGCTGTAGGAGAGAGGAGCGGAGGGCTGGAGTGGTGGCATCGCCGAGGACAGAGGCCCGGAGGATGGCTGTGTGGGACGGCTGTGCAGAGAGGCCCAGAGGTAGAGACCGACTTGCTGCAAGCAGCAGTGATAACACAGACTCGCTCTGAGTGAACAGGATTTTAGTGACTGACCTGCCACCTGGAAATAAAGTTGGGTATAACCTTTCACCCCAAGAACTCTTTGCTGTAAATTTCTTTGGTCACAGTGCATGTATAGGAACTTGCCTGGAGCTGAAACTCATTTGCAAGACACCTACCATTTGCAACAACATGGATGGAGCTGGAGGGTATTATGCTCAGTGAAATAAGCCAGGTGGAGAAAGACAAGTATCAAATGATTTCACTCATCTGTGGAGTATAAGAACAAAGGAAAAACTGAAGGAACAAAACAGCAGCAGACTCACAGAACCCAAGAATGGACTAACAGTTACCAAAGGGAAAGGAACTGGGGAGGATGGGTGGGAAGGGAGGAACAAGGGGGACAAGGGGCAGTATGATTAGCACACATAATGTGGGGGGGGGCATGGGGAGGGCTGTACAACACAGAGAAGACAAGTAGTGACTCTATAGCATCTCACTACCCTGATGGACAGTGACTGTAATGGGGTATGTGGTGGGGACTTGATAATAGGGGGAGTCTAGTAACCATTATATTGCTCATGTAATTGTACATTAATAATAGCAAAAAATATATATATATATACCACTGTGTGTGTGTGTGTGGTGGGGGGATGTGGATAATGGGGAGGTTGGGGTTGAGGGGCATAGGGGGGACTCTGTACCTCCTGCTCAGTTTTGCTGTGAATCTAAAACTACTCTGAAAAACAAAGTCTATTCAAGAAAAGATAATAGAGTCACATGGTCCAAGTGGTTTTTAAAAAGCATAAACAAGTATTCAGTAAAAAGTTTTCCTCCCTTCCACCCTTCTGGTCCTACACTACCCTGCCTCGGAAACCATTCTCATTAATTTCCATGTTTCTGTAAAGAATTTCTTTATGCATAGGTGAGTAGGTACAAATATATGTTGTTCTTATTTTCCACCCTTTTACACAAAAGACACCTACTCGAAGCTCTGTTTTGTACCCTGCTGTTTTCACTTAACAAAGTGCCTTAGAGAAACTTCCATGTTGTTTCAGTCCTTACTCTTTTTTAAAGCTGCACAGGATTCCATGGTATGGACGTACCACCATTTATCTAAACAGTCACTTACTGATGGATGTTTAGGTGGGCTCCAACCTTTTACTTTTAAAAATAAAGCTTTCCAAAAACTGAAGGACAAAACAGCAGTAGACTCACAGAACCCAAGAATGGACTAACAGTTACAATAGGGAAAGGGACTGGGGAGGATGGGTGGGAAGGGAGGGATAAGGGGGAAAAGGGGCATTACAATTAGCACATATAATTGGGGGGGGGGACACGGGGAAGGCAGTATAGCACAGAGAAGACAAGTAGTGACTCTATAGCATCTCACTATGCTGATGGACAGTGACTGCAGTGGGGTATGTGGTGGGGACTTGATAATGGGGGGAGTCTGGTAACCACAGTGTTGCTCATGTAATGGTATATTAATGATACCAAAATAAAAGAAGCTAAAGCTTTCATGAATAACCATGGCAGATGCCATTTCATGTGTACAGGTGTATCTGTAGAATAAATGTCTGCACGTGGGCTTGCTGCGCCAAGGGAACACACACGGGCCATTTCCACCGTTATTGCCAAACTGCCCTTCACAAGAGAGATGCCAGTGTCCCTCCCAGCAGTCACGTGTGACAGGGCCTGTCCTCCCGACTCTCTGTTGGACTACTTTTCCTAGTGACACGTCCTCCGTGGCAGGTATGCCGATGAGGCATTGTTCAAGTTCTCCCCGGGTCCCTGGGTCCCTGGGTGGCTGCCGGGTGTACCTCACTTCCCCAAGGATGGCAACACTGAAGGTGGCGGTTCTCCCTGTGGTCCCAGGACAGGAGCCCCAACATCGTCTGCAAACCTGTTAGAAATGCACATTCTCAGGCCCTGCCCCAGACCTACTGAACCAGAAACTCTGGAGCCAGTCCCAGAACTATGTTTTAAATATGCCCTCTGGGTGATTCTGACACATTCTCAAGTTTGCAAACCACCGTCCTAAGATAAGCTGAGTAAGTCCCTTCCTTGTATCTTGAAAGAATCTCATAACCCAGACAGTACCTGAGGGCCGATCATCTTACCTGACTTCCCCAGAGACTTCAGCTCATGACTGTGGCCACTTTTTTGAAATGTCTACTGCCCTTTTTCCGTGCATCTTCTCGCATGGTTTCCCTCCCACCTCTCTGACCTCCCTCTTCGGCTTCCTTCGAGGGCTGCTCTTTACCACTCACCACTACTTCAGTGTTCTTAATGTTATCTTCCTACTCCACCTATTTCCCCTGGGCAGTCTCATCCGCTCCCCTGGGGTAATGGCTCCGAGCATCTGCTGCTGACTCTCCAGTCTCATCTCCACACTAGCCTCTCCCTGGAGCTACAGGCTTCTGTAAACCTGCACCTGTTGTGACTGTCCTGACTAGGATGTCCCACAGTCACCCCAAATTCAGTTTTTCCAAAACTGAGCTCCTTGTCTTCTTCTCAAGACTTGCTCCTTCTCCAGAGTTGCCTATTTCAGCAGCCATTTCTTCACTACTAAAGTTGCTCGAGCTGGAAACCTTGGAGTCATTCTAGACTTTTCCTTTTTCTCACTCTCTCCATCTAGTCAAGCACCAAGACTAATTTTTTTTGGCATCATTAATATACAACTACATGAGCAACATTGTGGTTACTAGATTCCCCCCATTATTAAGTCCCCACCACATACCCCATTATAGTCACTGTCCATTAGCGTAGTGAGATGCTACAGAATCACTACTTGTCTTCTCTGTGCTACACTGCCCTCCCCGTACCTCCCGCTACATTATGTGCGCTAATCGTAATGCCCCTTAATCCCCTTCTCCCTCCCTTCCCACCCATCCTCCCCAGTCCCTTTCCCTTTGGTAACTGTTAGTCCATTCTTGGGTTCTGTGAGTCTGCTGCTGTTTTGTTCAGTTTTTTCTTTGTTCTTATACTGCACGGATGAGTGAAATCATTTGATACTTGTGTTTCTCCGCCTGGCTTATTTCACTGCAAGACTGTCTATTTAAAAATCCATTCTCTCTTCTCCATCCATACTCCCACTCCTCCACTAATTCAGGCCTCCATTATCTTTTACCTGGACTGGTACAGTAGTCCCTCAGCTGGTCCCTCTGTCTCCAGTCAGCCCAACCCAGCCTCCTCCACCCCTCTCAGACCACCCCCAACACAGCTTTCGGGATGATCTTTCTAAATTACCAATCTGATCATCGTACTCCATGCATAAAGGCCTTCAGTGGTCTCCACCACCATCCTTTGGGATAAAGGTCAACCTCCTTGGTCTGGAATGTGAGATCTGCCATTTCACGTCCTGCTACTCTGGGCCTTGAACTTTCCATCCCAGGACACTGACCTGCTAGTTTTCCCCCCAGAACCCCATATTCCACAACTGTATGGTGTGTTTTTGCTGTTCCCTCCATGCAGAATGCCCTCCTCGCCCTTCTCCACCTGACTTGCCTCTGCTCATGCTTGAAGACTCACCTTAGGTGCACTTCCCTGGACTCTCGCTCTCTGTGTCTTGTGTAATCTCTATAACAACAGCTTGCCTGTGCCCTTCCCTTTGTCAGCAATGCTTTTCCTCACCTCTCCATCCTTCAGGTCTGAGAAGCATCCCCTGGGATTCCATCCTTGATCCCCCAGGCCGGGTAAGGCCCTCCTGTTGAGTGCTATCTGAGCACCCTGCACGTCTTGGTACTGTTCACCCCACATTTATACTGACTTTCCCAAGAAAATATTGGCTCCTTGAGTCAAGGTCTCTCTTGTTTCCCACTCTATGCCTAGTTCCTGATGCATAATTGTAGAGAAAATGAGAGTTCTTATGGCCAGGGTTCTCACCTGACCCTGGTTGGCTTGCTCTCTGCACACATGTGGGCAATACGTTATTATTGACTCTATATGAAGAGCTCGGCCCAGTGCTCTGGGCCACACAGCTGCAGGAGAGCCGAGGCTGGAGGGGTGGCAGCACCGAGGACAGAGACTGAGATGGCTGGTGGACGGGATTCTAGTGCTTGACCTGCCACTCTGAGAATAAAACTGCATATAAACACTTTCACCCCAGAAATGTCCATTGTCATTTTTCAGTCTCACCAAACCAAGAGCCAACTTGCCTGGTGCTGAAACCTACTGGCAAGACAATAATGATCACTATTTGTTAAATGTTGAATGACTGAGCAGGGGACTGTGAATTGGTTTCCCAGGGCTGCTGTAATAAAGAACTAAAACCTGGGTGGCTTACAACAATGGAAATTCACTGTCCCACAGTCCTGGAAGCTGGAAGTCCAAGATCAAGGTGTCAGCAGGGCCACGCTCCCTCTGACGCTTCTAGGTCGGAATGCTTCCTTGCCTCACATAGCTTCTGGTGTTTGGGGCGATCCTCGGCAGTCCTTGGCTTGTGGACACATCAGTTACGTGGTCTTCTGTGTCTTTACATCGACTTCCCTCTGTGTGTGTCATCTCTACATCTGTGTTCCCCTTTTTATAAGGACACCAGTCCTATGGACTAGGCCTACCCTCATGGCTTCATTGTTTACCTCTGTAAAGACCTTATTTCCAAATAAGCTCACATTCTGAGGTACTAGGGTGTCTTGCCAATGGGTTTCAGCCCCGGGCAAGTTCGCTATGGATTCAGTGTGACCAAAGAAATGACAGTAGAATGTTCTTGGGGTGAAAGGGTTATACCCAACTTTATTTCCACGGTGGGGGGTCAATCAGCACTAAAATCCCATCCACTCAGAGCGAGTCTGCGTGCAGCAAGCCGGTCTCTGCCTCTGGGCCTCTGTCCTCGGTGCTGCCACCACTCCAGCCTCTGCTCTGCTCTCCTGCAGCCTTGCAGCTGAGCCACCCTGTTGCCCAGAGCACTGAGCGGAGCTCATTATAGAGTCAATAGCAACGCATTGCCCACATGTGTATAGTGAGCTAGCCAACCTGGGCCAGGTGAGAATCCTGGCCACAGGAACTTTCATTTGATCCACATGGGGTTAGGCTTCAACATATTTTTTAGTGGGGGGATATGATTCAACCCATAACACAATGAAAAACATTATGTCTAAATGATCTATTTTTTAATCTGTACCCCTCTGCTAAGATCTTAGTCTTTTATTCAACTTTGTGTCTTCATGTACTGGCACATGACTTTTCCAACCATATTGTGTTTTCTTGTTATAAGACTCAGTTCCCACAAGTATGGGTAGTTTTGCAAATTGCTCAGAGGTATTCCAGTATAAAGGGCTTGAGAACATTCAATGGATTTCATCAGGTTCCACAATCTAGATTGCAGGGCAGCATAGAGCAATTGCTGGCGCCCATGCCAGAGGGTGACACAACTGAAGGGCTTGACCAGGGTATCTGCTTTTACTTCTTTCTACCAAATTCTGGGTCCTCCTGTTCGCTGTCCTGTCCTACCTTCCCCTAGCCCTTCCCTTATCAGGCATGTGATAGTTAACTGTATGTGTTATAAATTCATCAGAAACAGGAACATATCTTTGTAATTTTTAGGGATTCCAGCAAATATCTTACAATATCATGTGTCCTCAAGAGAGAGGAAGGGTATCCTGATAGCATTTTGTTTATTTGGTTTTTGTTTTTATGGTGATGACTTTTTTCTTTCTTCATTTATTTTTATATTTTTAATAAAAATTGCATATATTTACGGTGTACAACAACATGATGCTCTTATATATATATATACACACACACACACACAGTGAAATGATTATAGTCAAGCCTGTGAACATATCCTCTCCTCACACAGTTACATTTAGTGTGTGTGATGAGTACACCTGAAAAATATGTACCTCTTCACGAATTAGGATATCATCCTTACAAAAAATGGTAATCTTTGTATCATTCCAATTTTAGTATATGCACTGCTGAAGGGAGCACTTGATAATGTTTGTTTTATGTCATACCTCCTCATTCTTTAGGGTGTTTCTAGGATACAGAAATACCTGGTTCTGTAGAACTGACAATTTTCTTGATTTGTCAATTTTCTTGACAATTTCTTTGATTTTTTTAAAAGACCAAGTCGAGTTAATCCATAAGAACAGATTGTCTTGTAACCTATCTGCCAGATGTCAGTTGTGAAATCAAGTTCAGTTCTTCATTTTGCTGTTTAACAAGGTCAAACTTGGCAGCTTTTAGGTGCAAAATTGGAGATTATTCTTTAGAATGAAAAGTAAAGCCTTGCTAACCACATTTAATGATGTGATATTGGGGTTTTCAAAGGCTGCAACTTCACTGATTGACTACTGGATCCCAAATCCTTGGAGCAAAACTGTCAGATATCAATTCTTGGTGTCATATCCTCTCCAGCAATGATAGGAGTTGGGCTCACTCAGCTGGGCAGGCTGTCAGGAATCTGGTAATTGATTATAGGATCCATGTGAACTCCTCTTAGGAATATTTGCATTTCAGAGTCAGGGTTCAAGTTCCAGTCTTCCATCTCTTCCCTCTTCCTCTCTGCCAAACTGAGAAGGGGCTCTTTAAGGACAGGACCTCACCCTGATTGTCTTTGCATCTCTCCAGCACCTCCTGAAATGCCTGATGATGGAGAAATGCTCATTAAATAGAATCAGTGCGATATGAGCACTTGTATTCGTTAGGACTTTACATTACGAACAGTAGGCACCACTAAATGCACTGTTTAACTAATAAAGAGAATATTTTGGCTCACATAATTGAATAGGTTAGGGGGTATATCTTCAGGGATGGGTTGATCTAATCCTCAAATAATGTGACCCGGAAACTGTTTTTTTCTTACCACCCTTCCTGGCTCTCCTTCCTTGGTGCCAGCTCCATTCCCAGGCCCATTCTCCGCTCCTGGTTGCCAGATGGAAATAGCCACCTTCCAGGACTCAAGCCAGGCTCATGCCTGTCCAGCAAGTGAGAGTCTATTCAGGAAATTTTCACACAGGAAGGGGACTTTATGTTCCTGGGAGCTCCAGCAAATATCTCTGGGCATCTTACTGGCGCTGACTAGCCACTGCCCACATCTGAGTCCCGAGGACAGGAGTCCCTGGCAGCTTTCAGCTGATCCCACCTAACATGTGAGAATGATGGAGCAATGATTCCTCAACAGAAAATTAAGATCATATTGGTAGGAGAAGGGGGAATGGATGCCGGGAAAACAACCAGAAATATAAACCACACCGACCAACTCCTCTGTGGGTGGAGGTGATAGTCTGGAGAGGTGTTTCCTTTGTGGGTACTGCTCTTGCCTCTCTCATGGGCTGTCTGGCCCCTTCGTGCTGAAACCACAGAGCCCTGGGCCATCTGCTGCAGTAGGTGGCTGTGGGAGGAAGAAAGAGCGAGAAGGCTCGACTCCCACCTCTCACAGGCCCCAAGCCTTACCGTGTTTCCCCAGCCAGACTTCTGTCGCCTTTCCATCCCTTCCCAGACTCTTTTTGGGGCATTTTTCTACCTTTGATAATACCCACTTGCCTCAATTTCATGCACAAAGGGGAATTTTTCCTCTTTTAGGAAAAGATGCATCAGCCTGATTTTTGTAGGCCTGGGACTCATTTTTACTTGCATGACTGAGACAGTCATTGCTTTGAAAATCCCTGTAGTCCATCCTGAACAAGGGTAAAGCTACCATTCCTGCTCTGCTGAGCTGCCCCACCGTGACGAGGGGATTTGAGAGTGAGGTCTTGACAAAGAAAGGCTGCTCGGGATTAAAGAAGACGAAAGAGACATGACAACCAAATGCGGTGCATGGCCCTAGATGCGGCCAGGTGGGAAAATACATGGCGATAAAGGACGTTATTGAGGCAACTGATGAAATTGAACATGACTGTGTATTAGATAGTGGTATCGACTGTTTTGACAGCTGTACTGAGGCTACATAAGACGATGTCTTTGTTCACAGGAAATATACACAGAAGTCTTTAGGGTAAAAGGAATGTGATATCTGCAACTTTTGAAGTTTTCAGGAGAAAAAAGTATTTGCATAAGGGGCAAGTAAATAATGCAAATGGGACAAAATACTAAAATTTGGTGAATCTAGGTGAAGGATTGTGGAAGGTCTAACTGCCTGAGTTTGAGTCCTGGCTCCACTCCTTGCTAGCTAGCTCTAAACGTGATCTAAGCCTCACTTCCCCATCTGTAAGAGGGATGTAATAGTAGCACCTACTTCGTGGGTTTGCTGGAGCAGTAAATGAAAGAATCCATGAAAAGAGCTTAGCACAGGGTCTGACTCATGGAACAGCCAAAAATAACGCATGTTAGTTATCTTTATTACTATTACCATCTTACAATGCTCTGTCTCTGGGATGAAGAGGTATAAGTAGGAACTAGTCCTTCTAGGGGTATGGCTGGAGAGGCAGGCCAGACTTGATCGCATCTGACATTTTGTACACACACATGGCATAATGTATTATTATGTAATATGCTTTATATATTTTTCTGCAACTTGGCCTTTTTATTCAACATGATGTCTTGGAGATCTTTTCATAATAATACTGATAATAATCAACATTCATTGAAACATAGAGATTGGATTAAAGATGGCAGCATGAGAGGTGAGATGCAGGCTTCCTCCTAAAACCACATATAATATGAAAACATAATTAATACAACTAATCCTGAAAGAGCAACAGGGAAGAGGACGGCGCCAGACTGCATACACCTGGAGACAAGAGCAGACCTCACAGAACAGGGTAACGTACCAAAGCTGTAGCCCAGCAGGACCCAAGCCCTTCCCCACCCCAGCTCACCAGTGGGAGGAAGAGAAACGGAGCAGGGAGGGAGTGGAGGCCTGGGACTGCTGAATACTAACTATGGAGATCTGCTCTGAGAGCACAAACCTACATTTCATGGTGCTTCCATGATACTCTCGTGATTACGGGGTTGGAAAGTTAAAACAGGCAGAATTCCTGGAGAGACTGAGATTCCAGCCACTTGGGGAAAGCAGGGATCCATATCCAGCTGCTCTGGGACAAAAGAAAGGTGGGAAGTCTGAGAAACTTCCTAAAAAGGAAGCCTTTAGCAAGAGGGCTGCTAAAGGAGAAAGGATTGCACAGAGCTTACTGCTCAGGAGAGAGGACAGGTAGACAAAATTGTCCGGGTGCACTCTACCCAGCAGGTTGGGAGCTTTAATGATCTTCAGGTGCACCAGCTCTCTGGCTGCCTACACAGCTCCAAGGACCCCCTCCATGATAGGAGCCTACTGCACCTTTCTCCCTGCCAGCCCTACCTGGCTCGCAAGCCGGGAAATCCTACCCTGGTGTTAGGCCAGCCAGAGGGAAGATCTATCTACAGCAACTACAAACACAAAGCATAGAGGCTTATATTTGTGTGCTCAGCCCACTGGTTCAGGCAGTGGAGAGAGGCATAGAGGCCGGGAAGCAGGAAACAGCTCTTTCCTCCCCCCAGGCACCAATACCACTCCCCTGCCACCCCCGACATTGCTTCAGGGGCTGAGCAGCTCCAGAGAGTAGAGCTCCTGGGTACTAGAGGGCACCATACACAAATATGAAATGCCAAAGGAACCTGGTTCACAGTAAAATTATTAATACAACTCCTGAGAAAGATTTAAACGATATCGACCTCATGACTCTCCCTGAAATGGAGTTCAAAATAAAAATAATTAACATGCTCATGGAGGTAGGGAAAGATATTCAAGCACTCAGGAATGAATTCCAGTTGGAGATCCAATTGTTGAAGAGCACAATGGAGGGTATTAAAAGCAGATTGGATATGGTGGAGGAGATGATAAATGAAATAGAAACTAGAGAAGAGGAATACAAAGAAGCTGAGGCACATAGAGAAAAAGGGATCTCTAAGAATGAAAGAATATTGAGAGAACTGTGTGACCAATCAAAACGGAACAATATTCACATTATGGGGGTACCAGAAGAAGAAGAGAGAGAAAAAGGGATAGAAAGTGTCTTTGAGGAGGTAATTGCTGAAAAATTCTCCAATCTGGAAGCAGATAGTCTCTCAGGCCATGGAGGTGCACAGATCTCCCAAGACAAGGGACCCAAGGAAGACAACACCAAGACATATAGTAATTAAAATGGCAAAGATCAAGAATAAGGACAGACTATTAAAAGAAGCCAGAGAGAGAAATAAGATAACATATGAAGGAAAGCCCATCAGGCTATCATCAGACTTCTCAAGAGAAACCTTACAGGCCAGAAGGGAGTGGCATGATGTATTTAATGCAATGAAGCAGAAGGGCCTTGAATCACTTACTTTATCTGGCAAGATTATCATTTAAATTTGAAGGAGGGATTAAACAATTTCCAGATAAGCAAAAGCTGAGAGAATTTACCTCCCAGAAACCATCTCTACAGTGTATTTTGGAGGGACTGCTATAGATGGAAGAGTTCCTAAGGTAATAGCTGTCACCACAGGAAACAAAACCACAATAAAGAAAGTAGAACAGCTAATTACTAAGCAAATGCAAAATTAAATTAACTATCCCCAAAGTCAATCAAGGGATAGACAAAGAGTACATAATATGATACCTAATAAATAAAAAATAGAGGAGGAAGAAAAAGGAGGAAGAAAAAAAAAAGAACATTTAGATTGTGTTTTTAATAGCATATTAAAGTGAGTTAAGTTAGACTCTTAGATAGTAAGAAAAGTAACCTTGAACCTTTGGTAACCACGAATCTGAAGCCTGCAATGGCAATAAGTACATACCTATCCATAATCACCCTAAATGTAAATGGTCTGAATGCACCAATCAAAAGACATAGAGTCACTGAATGGATAAAAAAAACGACCCATCTGTATGCTGCCTACAAGAGTCTCATTTTAAACCCAAAGACATACACAGACTAAAAGTGAGGAATGGAAAAAGACAATTCATGCAACTAATAGGGATAAAAAAGCAGGAGTTACAGTACTTGTATCAGACAAAACAGACTTCAAAACAAAGAAAGTCACAAGAGACAAAGAAGGATATTACATAATGATAAAGGGTCAAACCAACAAGAAGATATAACCATTATAAATATCTATGCACCCAACACAGGAGCACCTACATATGTGAAACAAATACTAACAGAATTAAAAGGGGAAATAAAATGCAATGCATTCATTCTAGGAGACTTCAACACACCACTCACTCTGAAGGACAGATCAACCAGACAGAAAATAAGTAAAGACACAGAGGCACTGAACAACACATTAGAACAGATGGACCTAACAGACATCTACAGAACTCTACACCCAAAAGCAGCAGAATACACATTCTTTACAAGTGCACATGGAACATTTTCAAGAATAGATCATATACTAGGCCACAAAAAGAGCCTCAGTAAATTCAAAAAGATTGAAATTGTACCAACCAGTTTCTCAGACCACAAAGGTATGAAAATAGAAATGAATTACACAAAGAAAATGAAAAATCCCACAAACACATGGAGGCTTCACAACATGCCCCTAAATAGCCAATGGATCAATGACCGAATAAAAACAGATATCAACCAATATATGGAGACAAATGACAACAATAATTCAACACCGCAAAATCTGGGACGCAGTGAAGGCCGTGCAAAGAGGAAAGTATACTGCAATACAGGCCTACCTCAGGAAAGAAGAACAATCCCATATGAGGAGTCTAAACTCACAATTAATGAAACTAGAAAAAGAAGAACAAATGAGGCCCAAAGTCAGTAGAAGGAGGGACAGAATAAAGATTAGAGCATAAATAAATAAAATCGAGAAGAATAAAACAATAGAAAGACTCAATGAAAGCAAGAGCTGGTTCTTTGAGAATCTAACAAAATAGATAAACCCCCAGCCAGACTTACCAAGAGGAAAAGAGAGTCTACTCACATAAACAGAATCAGAAATGAGAAAGGATAATTCACTATGGATACCAAAGAAATACAGAGAATTATTAGAGAATACTATGAAAAATTATATGGTAACATACTGCATAACCTAGAAGAAATGGACAACTTTCTAGAAAAATACAACCTTCCAAGGCTGACCCAGAAAGAAACAGAAAATCTGAACAGGCCAATTACCAGCAACGAAATTGAACTGGTAATCAAAAACCTACCCAAGAACAAAACTCCTGGACCAGATGGCTTTACCACTGAATTTTATCAAACATTTAGTGAAGACCTAATACCCATCCTCCTTAAAGTTTTCCAAAGAGTAGAAGAAGAGGGAATACTTCCAAACTCATTCTGAGGCCAGCATCACTCTAATACCAAAACCAGGCAAAGACACCACAAAAAAAGAAAATTATAGACTAATATCCCTGATGAACATAGATGCAAAAATACTCAACAAAATATTAGCAAACCGAATTCAAAAATACACCAAAAAGATCATCCATCATGATCAAGTAGGATGTATTCCAGGGATGCAAGGATGGTACAACATTCGAAAATCCATCAACATCATCCACCACATCAACAAAAAGGACAAAAACCATATGATCATCTCCATAGATGCTGAAAAGGCATTTGACAGAATTCAACATCCATTCATGATAAAAATTCTCAACAAAATGGGTACAGAGGGCAAGTACCTCAACATAATAAAGGCCATATATGACAAACCCATAGCCAACATTATACTTAACAGCAAGAAGCTGAAAGCTTTTCCTTTAAGACAGGAACAAGACAAGGGTGCCCACTCTCCCCATTTCTATTCTACATAGTACTGGAGGTCCTAGCCACGGCAATCAGACAACACAAAGAAATAAAAGGCATCCAGGTTGGCAAGGAAGAAGTTAAACTGTCCCTGTTTGCAGATGACATGATATCATACATAAAAAACCCTAAAGAATCCACTCCAAAACTACTAGATCTAATATCTGAATTCAGCAAAGTTGAGGGATACAAAATTAATATGCAGAAATCTGTGGCATTCCTATACACTAACAATGAACTAGCAGAGAGAGAAATCAGGAAAACAATTCCATTCACAGTTGTATCCAAAAGAAAAAAATACCTAGGAATAAACCTTAACCAAGGAAGTGAAAAACCTATACTCTGAAAACTACAAGACACTCATGAGAGAAATTAAAGAAGATACCAATAAATGGAAACACATCCCGTGCTCATGGATAGGAAGAAATAATATCGTCAAAATGGTCATCCTGCTTAAAGCAGTCTACAAATTCAATGCAACTCCTATCAAAATACCAACAGCATTCTTCAATGAACTAGAGAAAATCATTCTAAAATTCATATGGAACCACAAAAGACCCCGAATAGCCAAAGCAATCCTGAGAAGGAAGAATAAAGCTGGGGGGATTATGCTCCCCAACTTCAAGCTCTACTACAAAGTCACAGTAATCAAGACAATTTGGTACTGGCACAAGAACAGACCCACAGGCTAATGGAACAGACTAGAGAGCCCTGATATAAACCCAAGCATATATGGTCAATTAATATATGATAAAGGAGTCATGGACATACAATGGGGAAATGACAGCCTCTTCAACAGCTGGTGTTGGCAAAACTGGACAGCTACATGGAAGAGAATGAAACTGGATTATTGTCTAACCCCACACACAAAAGTAAACTCGAAATGGATCAAGGACCTGAATGTAAGTCATGAAACCATAAAACTCTTAGAAGACAACATAGGCAAAAATATCCTGAATATAAGCATGAGCAACTTGTTCCTGAACACATCTCCTCGAGCAAGGGAAACAAAAACAAAAATGAACTCATGGGACTACATCAAACTAAAAAGTTTCTGTACTGCAAAAGACACCATCAACAGAACAAAAAGGCATCGTACAGTATGGGAGGATATATTTGTAAATGATGTATCTGACAAGGGGTTAACATCCAAAATATATAAAGAACTTACATGCCTGAACACCCAAAAATCAAATAACTCGATTAAAAAATGGGCAGAGGATATGAAGAGACAGTTCTCCGAAGAAGAAATTCAGATGGCCAACAGGCACATGAAAAGATGCTCCACATCACTAATCATCAGGGAAATGCAAATTAAAACCACAATGAAATATCACCTCACACCAGTGAGGATGGGCAGCATCAAAAAGACTAAGAACAACAAATGCTGGTGAGGATGCGGAGAAAGGGGAACCCTCCTACACTGCTGGTGGGAATGAAAGCTAGTTCAACCATTGTGGAAAGCAATGTGGAGGTTCCTCAAAAAACTAAAAATACAAATACCATTTGACCTGGGAATCCCACTCCTTGGAATTTACCCAAAGAATACAACTTCTCAGATTCAAAAAGACATATGCACCCCTATGTTTATTGCAGCACTTTTTACAATAGCCAAGATATGGAAGCAACCTAAGTGTCCACCAGTAGATGAATGGATAAAGAAGAGGTGGTAAATATACATTATTCAGCCATAAGAAAGAAACAAACCCTACCATTTGCAACAACATGGGTGGAGCTGGAGGATATTATGCTCAGTGAAATAAACCAGGCGGAGAAAGACAAGTGCCAAATGATTTCCCTCATTTGTGGAGTATAACCATGAAGCAAAACTGAAGGAACAAAATAGCAGCAGACTCAGAGACTCCAAGAAGGAACTAGTGGTTACCAAAGGGGAGGGATGTGGGAGGGTGGGTGGGGAGGGTGGGTGAAAGGGATTGAGGGGTATTATGTTTAGTACACATAGTGTTGAGGACCACGGGGGAAAACAGTGTAGCACAGAGAAGGCAAATAGTGAATCTGTGGCATCTTACTACGCTGATGGACAGTGACTGCATTGGGGTATGGGGGGGACTTGATAATATGGGTAAATGTAGTAACCACATTGATTTTTCATTTGAAACCTTCATAAGAGTGTATATCAATAATACCTTAATAAAAAATAATTTTTTAAAAGAAAATACCCATGTGCCAGGCACAGTTATAGGCACTTTATGTATTACTTAATTCTCACAACACTCCTATAGTATAGAGTCTCATGTAATCACCATTTTTTGGATGAGGAAACAGGCTCAGAGAGATAGTGCCAAAGTTATAGTGCCAAAATCTGAACTGAGCTCATCTCCAAACCTGGCCTTAATCATTATATCTTTCCATGCCAATATATGAAGATTTATTCCACTGAAAGAAAGCAATAGGGAGTGGAGAGGGCGCTACACAGTATTCCGTATAGCTATACCAAAACTCATTTAACTATTTCCCATCTGATCGACATTTCGGTTATTTCCAATATTTGCTATTTGAAACAGTGCTGCAATAAACATTGAGCTAGTCCTGATGGCATTACTGGGTGTCTGACACTTAAGCAGGAAGAAGTTGAAAGTATTGGAGAACCATTTGAGCAATAAAATAGTGTTGGATTATAACCCAAAATTACATGAAATTTAAATTAGGTAAATATTCATGAGTCCATCATGAAATACATAAATGATTAAGTCAATAAATAAATGGGGGCGAAGAGACAAATCTCCAATGCAAAAGAATTCCAGCTTGAAATTCCAAGTAAGTGTGATGTGGTATCCCAGGTAGGATCCTGGGACAGGAAAAGGACTTAGGCAAAAACTAAGGAAATCTGAATAAACTATGGACTATAATTAATAATAATAGAATGTCAATATTGGTTCATTTATTGTAACAAATGTACCATTGTAAGGTATTAATAGTAAAGGAAACAGTATATTGGAACTCTATATTATCTTCTCCATTTTTCTGTAAATCTTAAGTCATTTAAAAAAATAGTCTATTTAAAAAGAAGTAAAAGAAAAAATCCTGCAGAGAGAGATACAAAGTCCAGGTTTCGTAAGAGATGAGAGAGGAGGGACTCTCCAGCTCAGCCGAAGGCGTTAGCTTTGGACAGCGGGAGGAAAGGAGGCTTAGGTGCGTGCAGACAGGTGTTTTTGTGGGCCCAGGCAGAAAGCTGAGGGTTCACAGTAAATAGCCTTAGTTTTTCCTCCTTGATGCTGGAGGTAAGGGTAAGCTACCTGCTGAGAGAGGGCCTAAAACTGTAGATTGCAGGGGGTGAAAATTTGGAGAGGAATAAAGGAAAAAGTTGAATAGGGGCAGAAGAATAATTTCCTCCCATTTCAGATTTGTTTTGCCTGCAGCCCCAAAGAGCAGATGACCGTCCCTTGGAGTTCCACATCCTGACCAGCAGAGGGCGCTGAGACACCACTCAACTTTTTCTCCTTCCCACACCACTGACCTGATCCCCAAATCTTCTCTTTCCAAAGTTCCAAAGCCTGTGATTCTAGGAGTAAAAAGTTCTTTTCTGAGCTGGCCATGTTTAAAGGATGATAAACTCTTTGATATCTTCTAAAGGAGCACCTTCGAAGACAAATAGTTTAGTTACACTTCTGAGAGCGAATTTATTTTACTTGCCTCCCTCAAGGAAGAGCTGGCAGAGTGCACCGCCATTCCTGAGCACCTACTGTGTGTCGGGTGATATTCTAAGTCCTGACTCATCTACTCTTCACAGCCATCTCTGAGGCAGTTTTTACTCTCAGCCCCATTTTACAGACGAATAAACAGAGTCTCAGAGAGGTTAAGGAGTTAGCTTCATTCCTATTCGGCCTCAAACAGTTAACAGTTTTTCAACAGATGTGCTGGAAAACCCATCCTGGGAGATTCTCTGCATGGAAAGAATCCTGTCAATTAGCTTACCAGAGCTGCGAACCATCTCTGTCTCTGTGTGCATGCGCACACGGCAGCGTCTAGGAGTCAGGTGGCAAGGAAGCCTGCTTGGTTTTGTTCAAACACATCACTTTAAAGATTTATTTGTCCAGAGAACTTCCGTTGTCGTTAGCACCAGCAAACATCCACAGAACAAAGCTGGTGAGATGCTGTGCTCAGCACCGCCAGGGTGGCAGGGAGGGAGGGACCAGGCTTGCTTGGGGATGGTGTCTCAGACCGCTGGGTGGAGGGGAGATGAAGCACAGGCAGAACGAGGCAAGGGGACCAGTAAGAGCAGATCGAGGACTCGTCTACCATGAGGCCTGACCTGGGCAAGGGCCGGGAGGGTGAGGAGGAGCAGACAGCCTGGAAAGAGAGCCGGGAAGTAAAGGTGCCAAGCTTCTGATTGTGGGTATGTAGGAGGGGGGTGGACAGTGAAGGTGGGAGGTGTGTAGGGTGGTTCCTGGGGTTTTGGTGGGAGCAGCTTAGTAAAATGATGGTTTTGTTCATTTACCAAGATGGGGAGTCAAGGAGAAGGGTGGTGAATTTGGGTTGAGATGTCTGCAGGACAGTCATTCGGAAGTTAGGACTACGGGTCTGCCACTCAGAGAGCTTGCAGATGGAAATGGAGATTTGACACGTAAGGGGTTGGTGGAAGAAGGGGAGCTGACAGAAGACAGAAAAGCCATGGGAAGAGGTGCATACCAGGAAACAGGGAGCCCAGTGGCCAGCAGAGGGTGCTCAGCTGCCTGGGAGATCAGGGGTAGAGCACGCGGGGGAGTCTGAGGGGGGACATCACGCCAGCCATTCAGGAGGTCACTGAGAAGGGCCATTTCAGCAGGGTGGAGAGAGGCTAATCCAGATTATTATGGAATGCATATGTGGATGTGTGTTGGGGTGTATGTCACAAGGGGATTTCTAGAGTGAGGCAGGATCAAGGGAAGGGTGCATTATATTCAGGACTGGGTATGTGAGCACTTCTGGTAGAGAGCCCTGAAATACTGCTGTAAACATGTCCTCTAATCCATGGACATTTACATTGCTGCATCTATCAAGAGATAGAGTTTATTTTCCCTCCCTCCGGAACAGCCTCAAGACTTGCTTTGACTAAGAGAGTTGGCAGAAGTGGCGTTCCAGGTCTTCCACCCAAGCTCATTCTTAAGAGAACTGGAAGTTTCCTTGTTTTTCTTCTTGGAACCCAGCAGCCATGAGGTAAGGAAGTCCAAGTCATCTAGCTGGAGAGATGGCACACACGGAGAGGCCCTGCAGAAGGTGAGAGAGGTCTTCTTGGGCATCCCAGCTTCAGAGAAGCCCCCAGATGAATCAGGGACCCTAGCTGACACCACGTGAGCCAGAACTGCCAAACCAATCCACGGAATCATGAGAAACAATTCATCAGTGCTTTAATCCACCAGGTGGGCTGGTTTGTCTTGCAGCGATAGATAACTGAAATGGCACCATATGTATGGACTAGGGGAAGGAGCAGAGGGTGGGGCTGGACAGTGCTGATTCAGGACAGAGGAGGAATAACTAATGCATGAGTTTGCCCAGGAGGCTGCAAGGCTGGCCCTGGGCTGAGGGAGAGCAGCCTCTTCCTTGACACAAAAGCAAAGGCGAGTGTTACGAGGAGGAAAGGGGGACTGAGCTGGGGACGTCCCTGTCCTCCCTGAAGGAGACTTCGGATTTCTTTGTGGACAAAGAGGGTGGGGCCTTGCTGAGAGTGAAGTGTCAGGATGAGGTGGAGGGTAGGTAAGCCCTGGAGGGTTGGATCTGTTATAAAACTCACCACCCAAAACATGAACCCCCAGCACACACACAGCACCTGGTGAGTGTCAGCTCAGCTGCTCTCCGGAGTGAATGGTGTGGTGGACAGAGGGACACATCCTGGCTCGTCCTATGGTTTGGGGTTCCTCTTTTGGGGAATTGGACTAGATGAGTGATTCTTAACCTTTTTTGGATTATGGATTCTCCTGACAACCTGATAAAAGCCAAAAGATATAGCATTTTAGATACACAAAACATTTGTCTGTCTACACCCACTAGAATATAAGTTTTATTAGGACTGGGTTTGCTGTCTATTTTGTTTACTGTCATATAGACACATAACAGATGTTCCATAAATGCTGATGAATGGATTTGGGGGGATTCAGAGACACCACCCCACACACTCCAAATATACACACCTGAAGTTAGCCAAGGTTCAGAATCGTGGAATAAGACAATCTTTTTTCTGCTTCAAGATTCTTGGAGTCTATGAAATTCTATCCTGAGTCCTTCTGATATAGACTATGTAGCTCATGCTAACAAAAACAAACACTCTACCAGCTGTGAATCCTGGGAGGAAATATTTGCAAGACAGCTCCTTTGTACCAGGCCAGGAGTTGTCTTTAATGCATTCCACATTTGATCTTATTTAAACTGCATACTACCAATGAGAAGGATTTTATTATCCTAATTTTTTAAATGAGAAAACTGAGGGTCAGAGAGGTTAAGTAACTTCCTGTGGTTACGCAGCTGATCACAGGCAGAGCCAGGATTTGAGCCTGAGTCTCTTTGGCTCAGAATCCTTCGAAAAGTCATTCTTCTGTGTCCTGAGGACCTCGAAGCGCGGGTGACACTTATTTCTTGCAGCCTTAGTATGGAGAAGAACCCCTGCCCCTCTCAGGAGCAGCCACACACCACAGAGGGTAGGGTGGGGGCCCTGTCTTTGAGCCCAGCCTCACAGCCCACCAGAGGAGTGGCTGCTGCGTCCCTACTGGCTGTCAGGAGTATTCCTGACGAGACAGGAGGCCTGGTCACACTTGCGTAGGTGGCCTCTGCATCTGCCGACCGGCCCCTTCTCACCGAAGCCCCCAAGAATCTCCGTAAACTCGGTGACCTCAGCCTCGCTCCCATCTGTGCTCACCGGGTCCCACGAAGAAAAACGATCCAGGTCTCTGGCTTCTCAGGAGCTGCTAAAGCTCCGGGAGGCTTGTTTGCCCATCCACGGAACAGTTTAACGACAGTCCCCGCGAAGGGCTGTCCTACAGCTCAGGAGACCTCGGCGGTGCCCGGAGCATATCCGCTCCCTGCTTCTCCCTCCCTGACCCACCCATTCCCGGTCCCGGCCTGGCTCGTTCTTTTACGGGGAATGGGGCAGCCAAACCGAAATGAAACAAGAAAAGTTCACAAGAAGTAATTTTAGGTGGAACAATAGACAAAACCAGCTTTGGGATTAGGGCCAACAAACCCTCTGAAACTGCGTTTTCTTATCTGAAAAACAGGGCGACGGCTCCCAGAACACCGCAGGATGTCGTGAAGAATCAGTAGATATGTGGAACCCCCAGCTCAGAGCCTGGCCCTGGGGTGCCGGGTGAGGGGGGCCTGGCCCTGGGGGTCTGCGAGCCCCGGCCTGTCCCGCAAGCCACCCTGGGGACAGGACGCGCACTGCCAGCCCGCAGGATTTACGCGGGAGGCCACTGCAGTCCCTTGCAGCTCGGCTCCCCGCACTCCGGACGCTGTCCCTGCTCCTGGCGTCGGCTTGTCAATCTCCTTCACACAGAAGGCAATAAATCAGGGGGCTGTGCGGGACCCCCCAGCTCCCTGCAGAGGGTGAGGGCGCAGGAAGCCCCTGGGACAGGGCGGGCGGCGCGCCCCAGGCCCGCCCTGTGCGGCGTGGTAATTACAGACCCGGGCCGCGGGGCCTGATTGATGGAGGGGTGGGCTGCGGGCGCTGGGCACGTCTAGGGCAGCCGGGAGGGGCGAGGGACAGGAGACCGAGGAGCTCCGAATTCTGAGGCCCTTGCTGAAATGAGAATCTCGACAGTAATAAACCGTAATACTTTATATATAAATAAAATATAAAGATCATAACAATAGTTAACTGATAGACTGTGCGCCAAGCTGGGCTAAATAAACACTTATTAATTCATTCATCAAGTAGTCATTGAATGCCTGTATGGTGCCAGGAATCACGCATATATTATCTCATGAACCTCCCCAAACAGCCCTACAGGTTAGTCATTATGGTTCCCACTTTGCAGATGGAGAAATCTGAGCAAGAAGTGATTACGTGACTTGTCCAAGGTCAGAAGGCTAGTGAGTCGTGGGTCCAGGACTCACAGCCCTGGCTGTTTGTCCCTAGAGCTTCATGTTTTTTGACTAGATTATCCTGCCTCTGCTCCCACTTGCCTCACATGTTCCTGCTCCACCATGAGCCGTGTGCTTTGGGAAATGCTTGCCTTGCTGTCTGAGTTCTCCTTATTGGTAAAAGAGACACTCTGCTCTGCCTACTTCACAAGGAGTTGGGTGGGTCAAATCAAGCCAAAGCTTACTGAAATGCTTTTAAAAATTATCTGTAGAGTAAAGCAGGAGTGAGGAGAACAGGTGTGAAGGAGACTGAGAATCTGTCCTAGGTGTGACTGGAGAACTGCAAGAAAGTCAAACAAAAGTGCGACAGAGCAATATTTGAAAAGGTTAAGGTGAATTTTACCTGTCTGAGAGGCAGTAACAAACCACACATTCAAGAAGCCCAATGAATTCTAGAAGACAGATTTTTAAAAAAAAAACCTACACACTTAAATGCACCATAGTGAAATGTCAAAAACCAAGAACAGTGAAAAGCTTTCAAAACCATCTGGAAAAAAAATGACTTCTCAAAGGAGCAACAGTTACTCTGAAGCTAGCATTTATGGATAGAAATGAAAGTAAGAAGACAATATCATATCTTCAATGCAATTAAAAAAAAACCGTCAACCAAAACTTGCATAGGAGAAATAAAGGCGAGAGAGTCATCACCAGCAGGCTTTCACTAGAGGAAATTCTAAAGAACATAATTCAGACAGAAAAATAAAATGATCCCAGATGGGATGTCTGAGATGCAGGAAGCAAGGTAGAGCAAAGAAATTTGTAAGTGTATAAGCAATTGTTGTATTTAAAACGATCTGTACATTTCTGTATGAAAAGCGCGTTAGTTAAGGTAATGTTAGATGCTGTAGTGGATAAGTTCCCACACCTCAATGGCTTAAGCATAAAGGCTTATTTGCCCCTCCTGTCATCACTGAGTGTGGGTGCTCCCGGCCAGACGGTTTTCCTGGGCAGCTCTCCTCCAGGCCCCGTGGAGGGCCCGGCTCCGGCTCCGTTTGGCTCTGCCATCTGTAGCTCTGGCTCCCACGGCTGCCCTAGGTCTTCAGCCAGGAGGAAGGGAGGGAGAGTGGGGTCTGCTATGGGAAGTCATTATGGACAGGCCTGTGAGTGGCATACAGCACTTCTGTTCACATTCACAGGAGAACTTAGCCAAGGGCAGGACTGGGAAATGGGGTAAGTCCTGTACTCATTATCTGTTGCTGTATAACAAATTACCTCAAAATTCATTGGCTTAAAACAACAATGAACATTTATTATTTCACAGTTTGTATGGGTCAGGATTTGAGGAGGGGCCTACCTGGAAGCTTCTCTTTCCCTTTTGCACACGGTGGAGTTTGCATGTCACCCCCAGAACTCCTGCAGCCATTTGCCACCATGAGGGAAACCACCTTGAGAAAGAAACATACACAGGAGGGAGATGTAAAAGCATCACAGAAGGATAAACAGGGATGACTCAACTAAACAAAGGGATTCTAAAATTCCCATAAAAGTTTAAGGAGGCAAGAACACCAAAGACAATTCTGAAAATGAACAGGAAGGCCAAGGGATGGCCAGATCAGACAGGTGTGAAACAGAGATGATGGGGACGACAGAGATGTGACATTACAAATCACTGGAGACGGAATAAACTATTCACCAAATGGAGCTGGGAAAATTGTGCTTGGGTTCCAATAATAATACAAATAAAAATCCAGCAATGAGTAAAGCAGTAAAACAATAATAAAGGGCATCCTGCCTCTGCTACCACTTGCCTCACATCTTCCTGCTCCACCATGAGCCGTGTGCCTTGGGATAAATCAAATTTACATTTGATTTATCGCATCCTATCTTCATACCAACCCTACAAGGCAGGTATTGTCATTTATTATTCCCACTTGACAGATGAGAAAACTGAACCTCAGGCAGATATGGCTCCTTGAGACCACACATGGCTCTCAGCCTCTGGGGTATTGGTTAGGAGCCCAGATCCCCCTCCCTATAATAGCAAGGCCCTGTCCAGAGGATTCCAGGCCTGGGCAGGGGCTGCCTCTCCCCGGAGACAGGGAGCCAGGCCCCAGGCCCCAGAATCCCTACTTCCCGCAGACTGACCCTGGGGCAGATGTATGGCTGATTAGACCCCAGCTAAAAGCACAGAGGCCCTCTTTGTCAGTGCTTTAATGAGAAGCCAATCACCAGGTTATTAGTGGGTAGAGGTGAGGAGGAGTTTGGTACTGGGGTGGGAGGGAGGAGGGTGCTCTTGATTCCTGGATGATTTACAGCCGCAGAGGTCAGGCTGGCAGGCAAAGGCAGCAGAGTGCCAGGTGGAGGAAAAAGCCATCTTTCCCAGAGCACCTTAGAGGAACCAGGTCTTGTGCTGAGAGTGTAACACACTCTGTTCTTTTTAATCCTCATAACAAATCTAATGAAGCAGTGCTATTACATATCCCCATTTAACAGACAAGGAAACTGAGGCTTAGAGAGGCTAATTAAGCATCTTGCCCAAGGTGATACAGCTAATAAATGGTCTTATTCCAGAACCCATACAAGCACTCTGCTGTTCAGGGTTATAGGCACAGCAGAGGTGAGTGTAGGTGAAAGAAATATTCTAGCTTTAGATCTAGAAGAAACAAGTTGTCAGGAGGTGCTTCATTGAGGAAGTTACCCTGTAAGCTGGAGCAGAGGCAGGGAGAGGCCATATGCCTACATGAGCTTGGAAGCAAGAACCCCTGGGATGCTGAGAAAGTCTGCCAGAAAAAGGATGATAATAATAAAAACAACAACTAAATATTATTAAGTGCCTACTATCTGCCAGGCACTGCACCATGGGCTTTCTGTGCATGGTGTCATTTAATTCTCACAACCTGGTTATGAGGCAATTACCAATCAATTTTATAGGAACCCAAGCTTAGAGAGGTTAAGGCATCTGCCCTAGGTCTCAAAGCTGATAACGGTAGGTACAGGATTGCTTGGGAGTAAGAGAGGAGAGACAGGATGGTTACTTCCTCTCTGCTCTGCATTGTCAGGATTCTTGGTTATATCCAACAAAGCTCAGCTTGGTTCCCTTAAGCAGAAGAGAAAATGACTGGGCAGCTCTGAGGCAGCTCAGACGATCAGTGGAAAGACAGGCTAGGGATTAAGCTTGGGAATCCATAGGAGTTACAGGACATTAGTGGCTGGACCCGCAGCCTAACCTCCCGTGGGTGTCCCTGCAGGACACTGGAGGCTGCAGGCTCTGGCACTGGCAGAGCAACAATTTCTTCCCTAATGCGGGTGTCTTTGAAACACCTGCTCCACATTCAAGACAAGGAGTCTAGTACCTTAGCCTCCGTCTGCCCTAGCTGCCAGGAAGTTCTCCCACCCAGATCCCCACCATGAAGGCGCCCACGGCCCTCCACCCCTGTCCCCCAGATAGGAGGACTACTCAAATGCTACATAGCAAATAAAAACGACAACTAGAAGCGTTCACCACAAGTCCCAGGTGCCCCAGGTCTCCCAGCTCCCCAGGAAGAGGTGACCATAATGCTTTCAGCTCTCTGCTCTTCCTGAGCCTTCTCCATGCCCATAGATGGACCCTACTTCAGACAGCCCTTTGCTAGGGGCTGCTCAGCAATCCAGGCCTCGGGTTCTTGAAGGAGGATGTAGAGATGTAACCCTTCCTTTTCAGCATTTGCTACATCCAGTCGGTCACCGAGGTGCCAATGCTACTTTGCCAACAGGCACTGACCCCAGCCACCCTCTCTCACAACCACCTGCATAGCCCAGGCACCTCCTCTCTCCCCTGGCCCCTTGCAGTAGCCTCTTCACTGGAGTTTTCCTTGGATCCATTCTCCACACTGTTCAACGGTCCTCTAGTTTTGCAATCCAAATATGACTGTGTCACTCCTCAACTTAATATCCTTTGATGGTCCCCAGTTACCTACAGACAAAATCCAAGGTTTTGGCATAGTGCCTAGTGATCTCCAGCCCCATCTCCCTTCTCTCCCTGGTCTCACACACATGGTATGGCAAAGCCAATTTACTGTATTTTTCACATCATACTATGATGGCTTTTACTTCCAGGCCTTGGCACATGCTGTTCTTTCAATCTTCAATGTTCTTTTAGGCCTTGTCTGTTTGGCAAACTTCTATTCATCCTTTGAAACCCAACTTGGGCATCATGTCCTCTGTAAAACCTTTCCTGACCCCTCCAGCCTGTGAACCACTTCCAAACCTTGCACAGTTCTTGGTTTCATGCCACTGAAATAATTTGTTTATGAAGTGGTATTCTACACTAGGTGGCAAGCTCCATGCGGGAACGAGGGGAAAGTAGGGAGCAAGGCAGGGCAGTGTGCACGCGTCTCCTCGGAAATACCGCCCGGGCCCCGCCCATAGCTAGAGGCGATTGTGATGTCACTCGTGGAACTTCCTGACGCCTTCCTGCCCTCCGAGTAAATGGACCCAAGCCCCGGTGACTAGGTGGGTGCTGGACCATGGGCTCGTCAGGCCTCACACTCCGTGGGCGGCGACCTGGGCCCCCCGCTGCCGCACAGCTATGCTTCCAGTTCTAGAGCCGGGGATCGGCGCCTCTGGCTCAGCAGGACTGCCCCAGCTGCACCAGGTGCCGGTCCTCAATCATTGGTCCACGGCTCGACGGGAGCCCGCCCCTAGGCCCTAACTCCGCCCCAGCCCAGCCCTCGGCCCCGCCCCCCGTCCAGTCTCTCGCGGTCTTACGCCCACTTTGGGTCCTCAGGCCCGCCCCGGTGCCACGCCCCCAGCTCGAAGCCCGCCCGACACTTGCCCCGCCCCCTCCTTACCGCGGCTGTTTTCCTCCCAGGTGTTGGCATTGTCTTCAGTCTTTTCCTTAGTCCACCTTTGAATCCTCATTGTCGTCCCGGCCCACATCGTCCTAAGCCCGTTCGTCTCTACAAGCCTCTTTCTCGCAAAAGTCCAACCCTGAACCTCAACTTGGCCGAGCCAACCGCAAACCCAGTCTCCGCTCTGCCCTAGTTCGGGCCTTAACTCCGCCTCATGCTTGCCCAAGCCCTTCACCCCCACCCACCTCTCCCGCTCTAGGCTACGCTGTCTTCTCAGCCCAAGTCTAAACTTCAGCCGCGCTCTTCATCCGAGGTTTCCCCGTTCCTCTGGGTTCCTCTGTCCCAGCAGGACACCTTTAAACCTTAGTACCGCCCCTTTATCTCTGAACCTTAGCTCGGCCGCTCGGGCCCGGCCCTCAGACGCATCCCTAGTTCCGACCCAGACCTTCCTCCCGGCTCCCCCACCCCCACCCGCGCCGAGTCCAGCCCCGCCCCCAGCCCCGTTTGAGCCCCGCCCCAGCCATTCCCTCAACCTCACGCCAGGGCCCGGGCCCCTCCCAACCCTCCGGACCCCGCGCGCCTGTTGGCCTCGCCCCCAGTCCGCGCGGGAGCTAACCGCTCCCTAACCGCTTCCAGCTCCTCCCGCTACGCCCCCGTCTTCCCGGCGTTTCTTAGGTCCCTCCAGGTTCAGTTGGGGACCGGGTTCGCCGTCCACCCACAGGCCTCTTTACAAGAGGCGGGGGCCTAGCTCTCGGATATGAGGACAAACTGTGGACACCTCCCAACGTTCCCTCCAAGCCCCCGTGGGGCGCCCTGCCCCAGGGACAATACTGCCCAACAAAGATGTCAACATACAGCCAGGATCTTGGATACTCTTCACCCAAATAGTTATTATAACACTTTTTTTTTTAAGAGGGAAACGTGTTTGTTTTTATTCAAGTTAATTCATTATGTTTAAAAATGTCAAAAGATGCTACTCATAATTTTAAGTTTATACTACTAATACGGTTAGTAGTATTCTGAATAAGAGCCACCCCTACTCTCCCTGGGTCTTCTGGTCAACCCAAAATGCATTCAAAGCTCAAACACACTGTGTTCCCCTCATTTTTTAAAGAGACGAAGGAAGACAGTGAAAAAAAAGAAAGCAATGGCACTATCCAATGGTAGAAATTTGGGAAAAGGCACCAAGTAGGAGGACACAGGAACCAAAGGAAAGGGCTATCAAACCCAACCATTCAGATCTCACTCCATGAGCCTCCAGTGCAGGCTCCCAAACCCGGCCCCTGAGCTCCCTGCCTTCCTGGGCCCTGCCCAGGGGCCAAGGGCTGCCAGAATCCCAGCAGACGTCTCCAGCCCCAAGATAGCCATACACCCCTGCCTATCCCCAACAAAGGACTCCAGCCTCCAAACTGCTAATAATAGAGACTTTAATGCATAAGGCACAGTGGGAGGCTGGGGTTATTAAGTATCCACATATCAAATGCCCAGGGGTCAAGCTCTGGGGAGTCAACATGGCACAGTGCTCCAGGGCTGGGCAGTCTCTGGACAGTCCCCTTACCCTCAGGGGCAACATGTGGGCTGCTTCTTGCGGGCAGTTACACAGAGGTTGCTGTCATCACTGTTGATGCTTGAAGAAGGGTAGGAAATACATGAAGCAGCATCAGAGGTTCCTCTAGGGGCTCTCTGCCACCCTCATCCAGGTGGGCACACACGGACAACATCCCCAGTGCGCTGGGCCCCTGATTTCTCCAGCTCAGCCAGCACGTTGGCCTCAAAGATCAATGCTGCCACACAGAAGAAGTCCCGGACGTTTTCACCTGACATGGGGAGCAGAAGGATGCTCTGGGGCAGCAGTTCCAGGCCTGGGGTCATTGGGCACACCTGGAGGGGTAGGAGCGAGAGGCCAGGTAGGCAGGAATCCCACAGCGGAAGGCCTGAAGACTCTGACTCATCAGTAAGCGATGAGACTGCCCAGTACTCAGCCTTCATCTCCTGGGCCACCTCGAGTGCTTCTTTCTCCATTACTGCATACTGAGCAGGAGTCTGAGGGAAAGTCAGAGTCAAATGGGGGGTTCCCTCAACAAGTTGGGAAGTCCCCCCTGGAACAGTCACACTCAGGTCCTTCTTGGGACCCACTAGGAAGAGTAGCATGCTGGAAGGGTCATTGTCCATGAGTGCATCAGCTAGCCACTGCCTGCCACAGATGGTGGACAGTGAGTGGGGAGTGAGCTGGACCGGCTCCTCCGGCTCGTGCTCCTATGCCCATTTACCCTCTCTCGAGTCGCAGATGCATTCTTCTCCTTCCCTACCATGCCCAGGAAGACCACTCCTCTTTTAAATCTTCTCTTCCCTGAGCCCCCATTATAGTTCAGCAACCCCACATACTTGGTATGACCCAAGGAGGCTACATCATTCAGGTTGAAGACAATGATTATGGCTGGAAGAGTGTCAAAAACAACCCCAGGTTGCAGGGAAGACACTACTGGCTCTGCCACAATCACCCCAGCCCTGGATTAGGGGTTGGAGCACCCACTTCCCCCAGACCCTTACCTTTAGCTCCTCGGCAGTAGGGCTGATGCAATGCATTTGAACCTCTCCTGTCCAGCAGTATCCCAGCTAGGAAGAAAGGGGAGAACACCCGGGCAGAAAAAGGGGGAATAACCATAACGTTGCGAGAGGCTGAAATGGAGCCCCAGAGACCTGGCCGTGTACCCTGGCTTTGACTACAGGGATTCCTGCGACTTGTTTTCTTTGTTCCGGTGTCTAAAACTGACTCCACGGTGCTGTCCGGCGCTCCTGGCAAGCACAGGTGACGCGGGGATTGAAGTCCTTGTGCACACGTGCAAAGCGGCCTCCTTCCTCAGTCACTGAGAGGGACCGAAGAGAAGGGGACTGACCCACCCCTGGCCCAAGTCCTGCAGCCGAGCAGCCCGGGGCTGGGGGTGGGGAGGGGACCACCCAGAAGCAGCAGGCCTCGCAGGGAGGCAGGGCTGCGCCCCAGCCTCTTACTGGTATGGTGCCGCCTCCTCCCCGCCCACACCCACCGCAGCCTGAAGCCCGACAGGGCCCTGGCGCCTACCCGGGGGAGCTCCGCCAGGACGTGCTCCCTCCGCACCAGCGCCCGTATGCTCATCTCTCCCTCCTCCTTGCGGGGCGCCCTGAGAAGCCGCGGAGGCCTGGACCGCCCAGCGACCCGGGCCGGTGGGGACTCGACAGTCACCCGCGACCGAGGTGTCCCAACTGTACCTCGAGGCCACGGGGAGCGCGCGGCCTCGGGGACGTTACGACCACAGCGGGCCACGGGGATGACCCAGTCACCCGGGCACGGGGCGTCCCGAGGACGACTCGGGGGCGGGGAGACCCCTCGACCGCCAAATGGGAGCGAAGAGTCCCGTCCCGGGGGGGACCGAGACCGCGCAGATCCTACAATAACTCGGGGGCTCGGAGACCCGACAGCTCGGGGTTGAGGCGACCCTACCATTAGAGAGGCCAGAGGGCGCCGAGCGTCCCGGGCACACGGGGTCAGTGTGGGCTTGCGACGACGCTGCAAGGCCGGTGGGCTGCTGGAGGAGGGGGCGAGGAGCCCAGTCCGCTGCAGGGCCTCGCGTCCCACTCTTCGCTCCGTCCGCAAGTTCTGCAGGAAAGAAGAGGGGCAGCACACTACGAATCTCACCGTCAAAGGGGAAATGGGCTTCCAAGACGGGTAGGGGAAGACAGAAACAGCAAGGTGGAGGTGCAGTAGACACAGACCTCAGAGAAACAAGCCTGAGCATTAGTAACCCTTGTCCTGTGTCAGGCGCTGAATCCGAGGATGCAAAGATGACTGGATCGCGGAAGGGAAGACTACTTAAAGGGCAGAGGCTGTGAACCAAATTATTCACAAGAAATAGCGAATTCTCGAAAAATCGGTGCGTTGGGTGTTTGGAATATTAGTTTCTTCTTCTTCGAGTATTATCAGGAAAACTGACGAAATCTATGCCACAGGTAGAGAAAGCGCAGATGTGGCCGGCCACCTCCCACCTCCTCTGATACCTTCCTCCTCCCCATGCCTGACTTTTTTTCTGCCAGCAAATCACTGTTATTGATAAGCCATGTTCCTCTCTGGACATCAATTTTTGTAGATGTTGTCTGAGGTAATTGTACCAGACAAATTCTGCTCTAACATTCTAGAACTTGGCTTCACTCTCCCTGAGTCAATCTACTTATATTCATTACAGTTTGCGGTGTTAACCGTCTCCTGTGTAAGAATATTGTACTTTATCCACCATTTACCCCCTGGTCCCAAACACATGGGCCAGTGAAAATCATGTCTGGACTTGCCTCACCTTATCTCTAAACATTTCACCCCACCCCTTAAGATTCAATCACCAACGTCCCCATTGCAGAACACACCTTTCTCCTTACAAACGTGGGTCCTCACCCACGAGCTGCTGCTCTCTGCTCAGAGGCAGCCATTCTCTCTTTCAGCCATTAAAATCTCTTGCGTGGGCCCCTGTCTCCTGAGTCGTGCTGGGGTAAGGAGGGTCATGGCGAGATGCCCTTTCATTGGTGCCGTGACTCGGTTGAGGTTCTCCCATTGCCTTTGCTCTTCCTCCGGGAATCTGAGCTGCTTTGGGAGCCCTCACTGCCTGACCCTCCTCCACGGGCTCACCATCCATTTCCCCGGTCGCTCGTCTTCTCGCCCAACATCGGCCTTCCATTTGGTAAGTCTCCCCTTCATAGTCGACTTAAATGTCCCTTTGGAACCTAGGAAGTGACTGTTGAAAGTCCAGCACCCCCGTCATCTCCTCTGGGGCAGGGGAACCCCCAGCCACGGCCTTCATGGTTACGGTTGATCTCCACAGTCGACCCTTCTCTGCCTCCCCATGGTGAGAATCCTCATTCACTGAGGTTCGGTCTCCCTTTATCTACTCGTAAACTCCTGGTACCAGGTACCGAACCTTCTCGGCATTTTCGCCTCGACCGCTCGGTTAGAGGTGGTGACAACCCCCTAACTGTGTCTGGTCTTCTCCGCGACCTTCTCAATCACTCTGGGACGCCTCAGCGACGTGTGGACGGTCTCATTCTCATCATGGGATCTGGCCCCTCCATTCCCGCAGATTCACCGGTAGGGTGCTTACTCAATAATCTAAAACCCCTCCACCTCACTTCAGACCTCAAACCTTTTAAGCTTATTCACTACTGTAATGAGATCTGGTCACAATATTCCTTGGATAACCAGTCTAAATGGTCTCCCAATGGCTCTTTAGATCCTAAAATTCTCCACAACTTATACAACTTCTGTGGGTGCACAGGCAAATGGAAAGAGATCCCATATATCCAGGCTTTCTCCTACCTGCGAACCAAGCCCTCTCTCTGTCTCCCCTGCAATCCTAAACACCTACTACTCGCCTTAAAGAACTCACCCTCCAACAAACCAAATCCCACAACCTCCTCTGACTTTGACCCCACTAACGAACCTACTGACCCCAAATCCCCACGGCACCTTCTCCTTCTCCTCCTCCTCCTCAACGACCCAGTCTGCCGGTGCCGCCGCAGAAACTGCCCAGCCTCCTCCCCCTCAACCCCTGCCAAGTCTCCCACCACAAGCTCCCATCAGTGGTGGGGCAACGACCCCGCCTCCCCAACCGCAACCAGTTTCCCTCCCATCCCAAGATCCCCTACCAAGTCCTCCAGTCACTTGCTCTCGAACCCAGATCCTAGCCCCACTATGGGAAGTAGCCGGTACGGAGGGCGTCGTCTGGGGTCTATGTCCCTTTCTCTCTCTCTGACCTATCTCGTACTGAGAAAAGATTAGGCTCTTTCACCTCCAACCCAGCTACTTACATAAAAGAGTTCCAGTACCTAACTCAGTCATGTGATCTTACCTCTCATGATATTCACGTGATCCTATCCAACACACTTTTGCCCACGGAGCGTAGGTGAGTCTGGGAACAGGCTAGAGCTCATGCCGATGAGGTTCACCAAACTATTCCAGCCCATCCAATAGGTGCTGAGGCAGTTCCTGACCGAGACCCTAACTGGGACTATAACACGGCAGGGGGGGTCACCAGCCAAGGTCAGTTCATCACCTGCCTCATGGCAAGTCTCAGCAAGTCAGCCAATAAAGCCATTAACTATGAGAAACTCCAAGAAGTTATTCAGGATAAAACTGAGAATCCCTCTATGTTCCTAGATGGCCTCACCAAAGCTCTTTTACAATATACCAACCCAGACCTGAGACCCAGATGGGAGACAATTATTAATGACCTACTTCTTCACCCAGAGTTTCCCCAACATTAAGGCTAAACTTAGACGTCTAGAGAAGGGACCCTTAACTCCTCAGGCAGAAGTCCTGGCAGTGGCCTTCAAAGTATATAATGGAAGAGATGAAAAGGCCCATAAACAAAAATATCAAATGCTGGCTAAGGCCTTTCAACCTACACCAACCACTGGTGCTCCGGTATCCTCACTTCCTAAGAAGCAGCCAGGAGGACCTCCTGGTCTGTGCTTCAAATGTGGTCAAACGGGTCATTGGGCTAGAGCCTGCCCACATCCCCGGAAGCCCCCCGGTCCATGCCCTAAGTGCCATTAGGAGGGACACTGGGCTGTTGACTGTCCTCGCACACCAAGAGGTGCCAGGCCATCCAGCTCTAACACTCCACACATAGATGTTCTGGGTCTGGCAACTGATGATTGAGGGGGCCTGGGACTCCTCCACCCGACCACTACCATCACTGTACAGGAGCCCAGGGTAACCATTGTGGTAGCGGGTAGGCCCATCTCTTTCCTTTTGGACACCAGGGCCACCTACTCAGTCCTGAAGGAGTTTTGGGGACCTGCCTCCCTCTCACAGTCCTCTATAGTCGGGGTAGAGGGGACACCTTATCAACCTTTACAAACTCCCATGCTTCACTGCCTCTTTAGAGGCATTGCCCTCTCTCTCTCCTTTTTGGTGATTCCCCATTGTCCCATCCCCCTTATGGGAAGAGACCTATTACACAAGGTTGGAGTTTCCATTACTTTTGCTCCTGCACCGCACCTCAACCCCGACTCACCTTCAATCCCACTTTTACTCGCCCTCTAACCCGCTGCAAACCCACCTTCCTCTGCTTTCCCTCTGCCACCCCATCTGGTCAACCCTGTAGTTTGAGATACCCTCACGCCCTCTATGGTCACCTGCCCCCCAGTAATTATCAGATTTAAAGACCCCGCCTGTTTTCCCTGGCCATAAAGACAAAACTAAACATCCCCTTAAGACGCTCTTACCTCCTGGACGTTTTGGGTACACTACCATGACCTTTGGAGGCCAACTCTGCTATTACTCCAGGAACACACAGGAGGCCAGCTTACAAGACTTTTCCCCAAGGTGCCAGACGGGTCAGTCATCGCTGGTCCACATGTTGAAATGTTCAGGACCACGTCCACTCAACAGAGTCTCAGGGTATAACACAGTTCTGGCTGGCAGCAGGAGGTTGGTCTGCTGGCCACATCCTGGCTTCAATAACTCCTCTTTGCTTTGCACACACAGTTGGATAGGAGAGGCAGCAATATGTGTGTTAGCCTGTCGACAGGGCTCAAGGCTCCTTTTCCAGGCTTCTCATTCAAATGCCGTAGCACTGTCCATAAGCAAACTGCCTAGCCCAGTAGACTAGTGGTGTCTGACCTCAGGCCTGATTTCAACAAACCATTGTACGTCTCTATCATGCCTGCCCTGGTAAGTTATATGGTACATGAAATTTCCACTCTTTTCCTAATTGCTGCATCCTTGTAACGATTGTCCAGTCAGGTGGGTGTCTTGATTGCTCTCAATCACCTGCGGCCAGTTATAGGCTGCAAAGAGATGCTCTAGGCCCCTGTTCGTGGTTTGCAGATTTGCGTGACATGCAGGAAAAGCAAACAACAGGCCAGTAGCTGTGTCCACACAGGACATGGCATACCGATACCCTTCTGATACGGGCAGAGGCCCAATATAGTCTCTCTGCCACCTGAGACAAGGGATATCAGCCACTTTAGTATTTCCGTGTTGCTGCGGGACTTGATAGAAGTCCCCTTTTTAGAGTACACAAGGCACTCCTTCTGGGCTCTGCTGACTTCTTCAAAGGTCAATGGCCAGCGCCATCGACGGTCTACAGCCCACATTGTCTTTTGCAATGTGTGCAAGAAACACTGACATAACCATTGGGCTACAGCAGAGGCAGGCTTTCCTTCCAGCCAACGCATATGGGCCAATAATGTGTCTGCTTCATCATTCACTGGGGATGCTAAAGGCAAATGGTCAGACACATGATATACAGTAATTGTCTTAGTCTGACTAAAGGACTATATGGCTTCCACAGCTCTTGCCCCCAACGGGGCCAGTGACCAACCATCCAGTTGGCATGGCACCATGTCGGTAGCCACAGGGTCAAGCCCGGTAGACAGCCCAGCTGTCAGTGCACACAACCACAGGGGAGGGCGTGATCATCCTGGGTGATCGTGAGCCATAGTGCCCGTGACTCAGTCCACTGACTGCTCTTCCCCTCTCCGTCCTCTAATATCCATATTGTCTTAGTGTTAGGATGGAAAGTCACAGCCCTCCACTTCGGGGGCTGCCCGTGACCGGAGCTGTCTGTATACCAAGCATCTTCAGGTATACGGGCTTTCCCCTGCTCATCAGGATTCTCGGCTACCAATGGTTCAAGTGCAAGGTTTCTTGCTTTCCACTCGTGTATGTCACTTGCCCAAATAAGCATCGGAGATCTTGACTCAAGGGGCTATTGGACAGGGTGCTATGCTGCTGGAAGTATCCGCCCACATTTGCCCAGTGTAGGCGTCTGTACCATTCCACTCCCTGGCCTTTGGGTCCAGTCTCGCACCCACCCCGCGATGGGATAGGTGGTTATTACCTTGGCTGGAGCTGTTCTGGTGATGGGCTCCATAGCCAGCAAGGCCTGATACACAGAAGCCAGTTGCTCCTCTATTAAGGGCTACCAGACCTCTGCTCCTTTACATAATTGTGACCAGGATCCAGTAGATTGGCAGGTCCATTCAAGCCGCTGCCAAAGTCCCCATCCATAATCATCTCCGTTTACATGAACATCTAGCTCACAGGGCCTTGATGAATCCATTACACTTAAGGACTATAACGGCCTTGACTGCTTGCTTAGTAGCAGTAACCACAGCTGCACAGGTCTCAGCACGGTCCCACCTGACACCCTTTTGTACCAACTGATGTAAGGCCTTGAGAATTTGTGCCAAGTGCGGAGTAAACACCCCCCGGTAGCCCAAAACACCCAAAAACTCTTGTACGACTGACTGCCACAGTGGTAGGTGTAGGGAAAGCCTGGACCTTCTCTATGACTATGTCTGGGATACCTTAAGTTTAACCCGACCAGACAACCCCCTAGAACTTGACAGACAAACCATGTCCCTGAACCATCCCTATCAAAATACCAACAGCATTCTTCAACGAACTGTAACAAATAGTTCTAAAATTCGTATGGACCTACAAAAGATCCCGAATAACCAAAGCACTCCTGAGAAGGAAGAATAAAGCAGGGGGGGATTATGCTCCCAAATGTCAGGCTCTACTACAAAGCCACACTAATGGTACTGACACAAGAACAGACCTGTAGATCAATGGAACAGAATAGATGGCACAGACATAAACCACACATACATTGCCAATTAATATATGATAAAGGAGCCATGGACATACAATGGGAAATGACAGCCTCTTCTACAGCTGGTGTTGGCAAAACTGGAGAGCTACATGTGAGAGAGAATGAAATGGGATTACTGTCTAACTCCATACACAAAAGTAAACTCGACATGGATCAAAGACCTGAATGTAAGTCATGAATCCATAAAACTCTTACAAGTAAATCATAGGCAAAGTTCTTTTGAATACAAACATGAGCAGCTTTTTCATGAGCATGCCTCCTTGGGCAAGGGAAACAAAAGCAAAGATGAACAAGTGGGACTCTATCAAACTAAAAAGCTTCTGTACAGCCAAGGACACCAGCAGTAGAAGAAAAAGTCATCACTATAATATGGGAGAATATATTCATAAATGACATAGCCCATAAGGGGCTGACATCCAAAATATAAGGAACCCACACACCTCAACACCCAAAAAGCAAATAACCCGATTAAAAAATGGGCAGAGGATCTGAACAGACACTTCTCCAAAGAAGAAATTCAGGTGGCCAACAGGCACATGAAAAGATGCTCCACATCCCTAATCATCAGAGAAATGCAAATTAAAACCACAATGAGATATCACCTCACACCAGTTAGGATGGCCACCATCTGAAAGACAAACAACAACATGTGCTGATGAGGATGTGGAAAAAGGGGAACCCTCCTACACTGCTGGGGGTAATGTAAATTAGTTCAAACATTGTGGAAAGCGGTATGGAGGTTCCTCAAAAACTTAAAATAGAAATACCATTTGACCCAGGAATCCCACTCCTAGGAATTTACCCTAAGAATGCAGCAGCCCAGTTTGAAAAAGACATATGCACCCCTATGTTTATCGCAGCACTATTTACAATAGCCAAGAAATGGAAGCAACCTAACTGTCCATCAGTAGATGAATGGATAAAGAAGATGTGACACATATACACAATGGAATATTATTCAGCCATAAGAAGGAAACAAATCCTACCATTTGCAACAACATGGATGGAGCTAGAGGGTATTATGCTCGGTGAAATAAACCAGGTGGAGAAAGACAAGTACCAAATGATTTCACTCATCTGTGGAGTATAAGAACAAAGAAAAAACTGAAGGAACAAAACAGCAGCAGACTCACAGAACCCAAGAATGGACTAACAGTTACCAAGGGGAAGATGGGTGGGAAGGAAGGGATAAGGGGGAAAAAGTGCTATTACAATTAGCACACATAATGTAGCAGGTGTGGGGGTGGGGTGGGGGGATACGGGGAAGGCAGTATAACACAGAGAAGACAAGTAGTGATTCTATAACATCCTTCTATGCTGATGGACAGTGACTGCAATGGGGTATATGGTGGGGACTTGATAATAGGGGGAGTCTAGTAACCATAATGTTGCTCATGTAATTGTATATTAATAATAGCAAAATTAAAAAATAAAATAAATAAAATTTAAAAAGCCTATGTGTTTGTGACATTGATACTTTGATGTATATACTTTTCTCTTGGGGTCATTACATATAATTAGATCTCATGCAAACGTGTATTCTAAATTTCATAACCATGGGGAGTGCAGGAAAAATAGCTGTTTCTCATCTTGCATATGAGAATAGCTGGAGGATCAATCAGTCCTTTGACAAAGATCTGAGATGGAACAGCAAATAAATATCTTTTCATGTGCCAACTCCTGTGAAATGGTAATGGCTGTCCATATACTATGTGCAGACACATTTGGAAAATGCATCTGAGGACAAGTGCTGTCATTGATTAGTGATGTCTGCTATGGGTGTGGGAATGAAGCATAGCAACGCTCCATTGTGTATTTCACCCTTGGCTGGGAATTCCAGGTTTATCCTTCTACTAAAAACAATGATGTAAATTATTCTGTTGCAGGACATGAAAACCATGGCAGAAAAGAAGAACCAGGTCTTCCTTATGAGCCTGGAGATGCCTCTTTTCAAAAATATTATATGGATGTGGCTTTCCTCATAGATGCCTCCCAAAGAGTAGGAAATGATGAGTTTAAGGAAGTGAAAACTTTTATAACCTTAGTGCTTGATTACTTTCACATTGCCCCAGATCCACTGACCTCCACCTTAGGAGACAGAGTGGCTGTCCTGAGCTACTCTCCTGCAGGCTATATGCCCAGCACTGAGGAATGTCCTGTCTACCTGGAATTTGATTTGGTTACTTATAACAGTATCAACCAAATGAAACATCATCTCAATGGAGATGTTTTTATCGGTCATGCTCTGCAGTGGAAAGTTGACAGTGTCTTTGTAGGAACCCCAGCCTGAGGAAAAACAAAGTTATCTTTGTCATATCTGTTGGCGAGACCAACCCCTTAGACAAGGAAGTCTTAAGAAATGTATCTGAGAGCCGAGCATCAGGGCTATGCCATATTTGTGTTTTCCTTTGGCCCCCCACACAAGACAGGAACTAGAAGAATTAGCCAGCCACCCACTGGGTCATCACTTAGTCCAGCTTGGCTGGATCCATGGGCCAGATTTGAACTATATCACCAAGTTCGTCAAGCTATTTGTCCATTTAATCAGACATGAGTCATTAAACCTTTTCCCTTCTATTGCATTTGCAATAGATTTAATGTCTCTGTGTACAACCCCCAGGTGCCTTAGTAACAGGTTCATCACTTTAGTAGAGAGGGCTGCAGTCCAGGTGTGAGTAGGAGACAGCAAGAAAACCACGGAGACAAACCTCAGGTCTCATGATCTTGACTTTCTGCACTGTCAAGAACTTTGCCAGAAACCCCATATGGGTAAAAAACAAGTGTCTTTTAGCCCAAATATGTGAGTGTTTACTATGTGCCTAGTTCTTTAA
>JAQQAC010004778.1:4023507-4037396 GCA_029783875.1 Phataginus tricuspis | reverse complement strand
CCTCAAAGGAAAGTATTAGTAGCCCCATTTTATAAGTGAAAAAACTAAGGTTCAGAGACATTAAATGAATTGGTCAAAACTGCACAACAGTTGGCAAATTCTAGACTTAATCCCATGCATTCTGACCCCACAGCCATGCTGTTATCCTTTTAACTATACTTCATTTCCTAAACCCTCAACAAGGTACTCTGCTATAGTGAATATCCCACTACCACCACTGTCCACCTCCTCCAAGGCCTTCTAGTTTCTCTTGTCAATGTAAACTGCCTTGGGTTCTGACTAATTATTATGAGCCACAGACACAAATCTTGTCTACAGCCTCTGTTCCAGACAACTGGCTCAGGCCCAGCCAAGCAGGGGAATTAAGGTGTCTTTTCCTAGTGGGGCCTTGAGAGTATCCATGTGTTGCAATTGTGGATGTGGGTATAGTAGCATATGTAATAGCTTGTAGCATCACACAAGCCCTGACCTGTGCTAGGGATGAGGAGTGGGGCAGGGACCACATTGAATGGCTGTCTCCAGCTCCTATGAGTTTACTAGGGAATCACAGAGATGCAGACTTTCCGGTACTGATAAAGTCACGGGGCTTGCATGACCCTCAGGAATCTTGGATTTATATGTAATAGCAGGCTTGTCAGTTGCAAAAAATGGTGCCTTCTTCCAACCCCAAGATAAATAGGGTGGACAATTTCAATAGCCAATGGTGTCTTCTGAAAAGATCTTCCTTTTAGAGGGAGAGAAACATATGATAGACAGGATTGAGATGTCCTTCAATTGTATCACAAGCCTGCAACATACAAAGCATGAGAAATTTTTACTCCATCACTGCTATATGTCATTGACTTTGCCACTAAGGTATTGCAATTTCAGAGGGTGCCTGCTTTACTGAGTCCCTTATGAAATTAATTTGCTGTTGAAAATGCCTGTAACCACAGGAAAAGGTTAACTGACTTTGGGTGATAGGCAGAATGTGGAGGGTAAAATTTAGATTAACCATCCCACTCTCTCTCCAGGTGCCATCAACAAATATCCCCCTGCACATCTGATCCCTAAGTGTGTTAACATCAGCTCTCTCAGTCCAGAGAACATTGGCACAGAAAACACTATTGTGAGTTGACAAATTCAGCTTGGGTAATGCTACCGCTGGAAACAGTCCTTAAGAAAATAATTTGAAATGAATGGAGTTTTCGTTTCCAGGATGTGTGTGTGTATGTGCGTGTGTATTAAATGCCCCGGGTTTGTGGTGACAGCACAGATCTGGTGTTAACAGCAGACAGAATGTGACCTATATTAGAACGATGTTTCCATTTCTGTTGCTTTTATGAAAAAAAGGCCCTTATTATACCTTATCGGTAACTATTTAACACTAACAATGGGCACTGTCAAAACAGAAAATACATGACATCAAAATTTAGATGAAACAATTTTAGAGCAGAAGAAAAACATGAAAGAGAAAAAATCACAAAAGCAACAAAAACATTTGTCATTTAGAAAATAGGCCCTGTATGAAGACTGGGAGGAAGGATTCTTTCAAGTTTGGTTTTGCAAAGCAAAACTCTAAGCAATCAGTAAAAACTCAGTGACAAAAATTTTATTAGTCTGGAGTTCTGAACCATGGATACCACTGTCTAATTTCCCTTTGAAACATTAAAAATTGCCCCTGAGTCAAGCGTCCACAAACTGCATTTGGACTATTCCAATCACATGCATAAAATTGATTCCTGTTACACCATCTGCCCATGTCCACACTCAGTCCTGCGAGGGACCTGGCTGACGTATGTTTCATCTCTCTTCTCTGTCACCTCAGCCTATTCCTGAGGTGCACCAGAGAGAGCCAGGAAGCAGTGAGCTGTCGGTGACTTTGGCCCCCGGAGCAGCATGTCCTTGTGTTAGGTGACCATCCCAGTAACGGCTCCGGGACCACTGCTGACTGGATCCGGAAGTTATACATGCTCTTTTCAACTGGGGAACTGCTGATGAGAGACAAGGAAGAGGCACATGCAGAAGAAACTTCCGCTCTAGAAAATGATAAGCAATGAGATAAAAAAGGTGACCTTGAAAAGAGATCAAAAAGGTAACAGTAGAACTGGAGACTCTGAGTTACCTTTGTTTGGATTGTCCCTGGTGGAAGATGAGCACGGAGAACTCACTGGGACAGATAGAGATGACAGGATAGAGGGGCTGGTCATACAGTGTGAAGGGTCCCCAAAACAGGGGGGCAAGGGAGATAAAACTCCAGAAAGACAAAAAAAGGAGTCAGTGGTGTTGACAAAATCAGAACTAGAAGAGGTATGAATGCTTGGTGAGAGGTCAGGGAACGGCAGTGTTAGAGGCAGGAACAAGGAACGTGGGTCTTCAGTGAGCGGGAGAAGCCCTGGACCCTTGTGCAAAGTGGGGGTGCTGAGGGCTGTGCAGTGAGCTCTGGTGCTTGAACACTCGGCAATGCCTTCTCCCTCAGCAGCAGGGCTCTCCTGGTCTGAGGCGGGGGCTCCCTGCTCCAAGGTATCTGTGGAGGCCGAGGGCAGCTTCTGAGGCTGCATGAGGAAAGGCTGTGGGCCTGCAGCTAAAGAGAAAATGGCAGATGGAGAGCAGGGAGCTACAGTAAGCTCTGGGGCACCTATTTACAGTCTTCGCTGTGTACAGAATTATGTGGGAAACTATTTTAAAACAAATATTCCTGGGTACCTACTAAAGCTGAAAATATGCATATCCTATGACTCAGCAATCTTACTCCAAGGTACAGACTCAAAAGAAAAATATATATTCATCAAAAGCCATGTTTCAGATGTTCATAATAGCACGATTTGTAGCAGCCCCAAAGTAGGAACAAAAATGCCCAACAGCAGATATGATAAATAGTAGTACAGGTAACAATGAAATGCTATACATGTGTGCCCTATGTAAAAGACTATATATGTATATAGAACATACGTACACATCATATATATATTGGTATAGTTGTAGATACAGTTAGTACATGAGATGTATATGAAACAAAATTAGCATAATGATGGAAAACAAGAAAGGTAAGGATAGAGGGTTATGAAACGAATCAGAAAGGGGAAAGAGGATAAGAAATCAAATATAGATATAATGAAATGCCTGGTTCTGGTCAGGATGGATGGAGCCTACTTCCACCTCAAGTTGGAGGAAGCCCACCTTACTGTCCCTCCCCCCGATTTTAACTTAAAACTCTGGACAAAATACAAAAAGCAATTACCTGGGACCTACACAAAAGCAGATACATTGTGAGGGGGCATGAGTTTCCCATTTTCTTTTTTCTTTTGTGGCTCTGTGCTGAAGGCAGGACCTATATGGTGGCAGGGGAGCAGGTGGCTAAGACTCAGTAAAAGCCCCATATTTATGGGTGGAAAACCTAGGAAAAGGGGTCCCTGTTTTTCAAAGATGATAGAAGAAATCCCCATTTTCAACCCCCGCTTTTCCCTCGTGGTTTTGTTCTGAAGGTGGAGCTGATTGAAGGCTAAACAGATAAAATTAAAAGAGAAAGCCTGTCTTTCTGCCAGAGGAACCAGGAAAAGAGGACCTATTGGCAAGTGCGTAGTGCGTGGGGTCGCCTCACAGAGAAGAGGCTGGAGCACCCTCTAATTCTAATTCTAAGTCCTCTAATTCTAATTGCCTAAGTCCCAGCTGCCCCCTAAGCTGTGTGTGGATGAGAAAAACCCACAACAAGATATCAAAGGCTTTGGGCATTAAATTGAGATGGAACCACTGCCTGCAGAAGGTTGCATTCTGAACCTACTGGATTGATTGTCTGCTGAAGAGACATTAAAATTCTCCAGAAAATGATAATAGGACTCAGAGTCTATACAGCATCATACTCAGAATGTTCAGGATAAAATCCAGAATTATGCAACACACAGAGAACCGGCAGATGCAAACTGTTCTCAAAGGAAAAGACAACAGATGCCAACCTCAAGTTGACTCACGTTTTGATTATTAGACAAATATATTAAAACAGCTGTTAAAACTATATTTCCTGAAGTAAAGGCAAACAACTTGATATGAACAGAAAGATAGACATTTGCAGCAGAGAAATAGAGATTTTATAAAAGGAACCAAAGGAAAATTCTAGAAATAAAAAAATACAATGTCCAAAATTTTAAAAATTCACCAGATAGGCTCAGTAGCAGACTGAAGATGACAGAGGAAAGTCAGTAAACTTAAAGATAGATATTACATACTCTGAAGAGAGAAAAGGGTTTTTTAAAAATGAACAGAGCCTCAGACACTTGTGGAACAGCATGGAAAGGTCTAATATTTGTTTTATTAGTATTCCAGAAGGAAAAGAAAGTTAGATTTATTCAGAAAAAAAATTGAGGACATAATGGCCCAAAACTCCCCAAATTGGTAAAAGATTTAACTTTACAGGTTTTAAAAACTCAGAGAAAACTCTGCTTAGACACATCAAAAACTGATGGGAACAAAAGATAAAAATCTTGAAGCAGCCAGAGAAAAACTATGTGTTGCGTAAGACATGAACAACTATTCAAATAACTGTAGATTTCTCATCAGAAACCATGCAGGCCAGAGGACAGTGTAACTTCTTCACCTTATAAGTGCTAAAAGCAGACAACGGTCAAGGCAGAATTTTAAAGACTCTGTAAATAGCCCTCTGGATAAGGAAACGGAAGCTACAGCATTGGAAACTTCTTACCAAAGAATATTCACAGCATTAGTCCAATACTATTTTGTCACAATGATTCCTACTCTGTAATAATGTTTATAGGACACAAGTTCACCTTAAATTTAGTCCATGAAAAGAAGACAATAAAACCTCTCTCTGGATTGTTGAAAGGTTGGAGGTAACAGGTCTGGAGCTCAGAATACATACTGTGCCTGGCAAATAATTAACTAGTGTTATCCTTACATGAATTATCTAAGTTGGGTAATATATTTGACAATTAAAAACAAAAGTCCACTATGAAGAGTGATCAGCCTTTATATTACTTTGCTTATCTTTCACTTCCCGCAGTGAGCAGGCTTTTCTTTCCACCTGCCCATTTTTCTGATATTTTCATTTTGTCTGTCAATTTAATGTACATATTTTCTGTTTGCTCATTATGTGTATTTGCAAGATTTGAATGTGGATTTTTAAAAGTGTAACAGTGTTTCTTTTCTCATTAGGTCAACTCAGGGCTTGTTTCTTAGTCTTTATTTTTCCAATATCAAGTGCGGTGTTTCTCAAAATGTGGTCCCTGGACCAGCAACCTCAGCATTACCTAGGGAACTCACTGAAATGCAGATTCATAGATCTCAGCTGCTGAATCAGAAACTCCAGAGTTGGATGATGTTTGATGCGTGCTAGAGTTTGAGAGCTACTGACCTAGAGTTATAGATATTGAGCCTAAATTCTTTAATGGTAGTTCTTCACTAGATATTGATAGGTATTTGGGAAAAAATAATTTTCCTATAAAACAGAGAGAAGTAGGTGTCCTTTATGTAGGGCTTATCAGTGCCTTTAATGACCTAATGTTCGTGGTGATTCTGAAAGAGGAGCTATTAGTTGAACCAATGTGACCACAGAATCTTGTATTAGGGAACATTTTATTGGGCTAGTGTGTTTTTTAGAAACGACTTGGGCAAACAGTAGTCGAAATGGTGCATCCAGGGTTCGAACATGGATTTGCGTTTACTGGTCACGTGATCTTGACTCACTTTACCTCTCTGATCTTCCATTTATCCATCTATATGTAGGCTCATGTGATCAGTAAATGAATGTAAAGTGCTTCTGTTACGGAAAATACTGAAAAACCTGGACTGGATCACTGATGGAAGAACCAAGCGGCACTCGAAGGTCTTGGAGTGTCGAGGCTTTATTTCACACCAGCAGGCTCAGAGGGGAGTCATCTCCCAAGGTCTGAGCCCCGAACAAAGACAGAGGGAGAATATATATCTTTCTGCTTCTGTATCTGCAACATTCCTACGTATACAGCAAGCGAGCAGACAGGGGGGAGTGAGTTTAGGGAGTCAGTGCCTGGCAGAGCAGGGAGGGAAGGAGAGGGGGACACGAGGGGAGCCGCCTGGGCTAGACTGCTGTCCTTGTGAACTTTCCCTATCACTTTGCATGGAGTAAAAGCTTAACAAAGGTCAGCTATTAATTTAAAACGATGAAGAGGACAAACGGTATTAGAGCCGATGGCCGCGGTGGAAAGACGACCAGCCTGGGAATGAGAACATCCCGATACTAATTTTGGTGGCGTGATTAACTAGGTTTGTGATCTCAAAAAGCCTGATTGCCCTGGTCCCCAGATTTCTTACTGTCTAATGAAAAGCTTGGGTAAGGCCGTGTTTTTCCTGCTTGGGACGTATGAAGACTTCCCAGTGCGCGGGTTTTTAAACACTGGCCTTGCTCTGTCTACCTGGGATGTTTGTGTCTGACGGATCATGGAGGGTCTCCTTTCCTGCACCCCCTTTACAAATGTCCCTGACTTCACCCCAAAAATGGCATATTTCTCAGCCATCCTGAATCTGCTTATGGTGCTTTGGCCAGATGTGAAATCCTCCTAGGGAGGCATCGGGTGCGGTCAGGCTGTGTGTTATCAAACAGGGAGTCAGTTCAAATATTGGATCTGTAGGCCTCCTCTAAGCCAGCAAGGCTTCAGATCGCCCACCCTGTTCATGTTTCTGCCAAAGGAGGCATGCGTGTACAAACGGGGTGTTCGAGCTCATGCTGGGATGTTCTGAGTTCAGGTATATTACAGAGGGCAGATGATAGGAATGATAACAAATGTTATTTAATAGTCTGATGTTCCATCTCCCAACTCTTGTCAAAAGAGTGAGAATTCCTTGAAAACAAAGCAAAGAGCATAAAGGAGAAATATTGATGGGAAGCAAGCCAAGAAATTCATCGCAAGATCCTTAATCACATACCTACCTCTGAATGGAATCATAAGTAAGACAGCATCACCGAGACCCTTGGGAACACTTACGTCAGTTGGATGACAGAATCAGACTCTCTAAGGCAGAGGTGTTGACTGGGTTTGTAGTAAGGACTAGTCCTGCCAGCTGGGCTATATGGGGCTATGTCCCATAAAGTAAACGAGCTAAGTGGCAGCTTCACAATTCTGAAGAAAAAAAATATATAAAACAGATTATGAGAAATATTATTTTATCAAAAAATATAGTAATAGTACATGTGTCAAGTGTACTTAATTTAGCAATATTAACATTTCTAACCATATTTCGTTCCTCAAATTAAACACTGTGCCTCTGAGTGAAAGGGTGGTATTTGTTAAGTTTGGTAGTATTTTTGGGTACAGTTGCCAGAAGTGATAAAATGTCATCTAATAACTGGATAATATTCTTTTTTTTTTTTTTTTTTTTAAATAATTTATTTTATTTTAGTATCATTAACCTACAATTACATGGGCAATACCGTGATGATTGAACTCCCCCCATCACCAGGTCCCCCCCACCAACCCCACCACAGTCACTGTCCATCAGCGTAGTGAGATGAGAATCGCTACTTGTCTTCTCTGAGCTGTACAGTACCCCCCGTGCCCCCCCACCCTATGTCTGCCAATCGTAATGCCCCTTTTACCCTCTTATCCCTCCCTTCCCATCCATCTCCCCAGTCCCTTTCCCTTTGGTAACTATTAGTCCATTCGTGGGTTCTGTGAGTCTGCTGCTGTTTTGTTCCTTCATTTTTTTATTTTTTATTTTTATTTTTTCTTTGTTCTTATACTCCACATATGAGTGAGATCATTTGGTACTTGTCTTTTTCGGCCTGGCTTATTTCACTGAGCATAATACCCTCTAGCTCCATCCATGTTGTTGCAAATGGTAGGATTTGTTTCTTTCTTATTGCTGCGTAATATTCCATTGTGTATATGTACCACATCTTCTTAATCCATTCATCTACTGATGGGCACTTAGGTTGCTTCCATTTCTTGGCTATTGTAAATAGTGCTGCAATAAACATAGGGGTGCATGTGTCTTTCTCAAACTGGGCTGCTGCATTCTTGGGGTAAATTCCTAGGAGTGGGATTCCTGGGTCAAATGGTATTTCTATTTTGAGTTTTTTGAGGAACCTCCATACTGCTTTCCACAATGGTTGAACTAATTTGCATTCCCACCAGCAATGTAGGAGGGTTCCCCTCTCTCCACATCCTCGCCAACATTTGTTGTTGTTTGTGTTTTGGATGTTGGCCATCCTCACTGGTGTGAGGTGATATCTCATTGTGGTTTTAATCTGCATTTCTCTGATGATTAGCGATGTGGAGCATTTTTTCATGTGCCTGTTGGCCATCTGAATTTCTTCTTTAGAGAAGTGTCTATTCATGTCCTGTGCCCATTTCTTAATTGGGTTATTTGCTTTTTGTTTGTTAAGGTGCGTGAGTTCTTTATATATTTTGGATGTCAACCCCTTATCAGATACATCATTTATGAATATATTTTCCCATATTGTAGGATGTCTTTTTGTTCTACTAATGGTGTCCTTTGCTGTACAGAAGCTTTTCAACTTGATATAGTCCCATTTGTTCATTTTTGCTTTTGTTTCCCTTGTCCGGGGGGATATGTTCATGAAGAAGTCACTCATGTTTATGTCCAAGAGATTTTTGCCTATGTTTTTTTCTAAGAGTTTTATGGTTTCATGACTTACATTCAGGTCTTTGATCCACCTTGAGTTTACCTTTGTGTATGGGGTTAAACAGTAGTCCAGTTTCATTCTCTTGCATGTAGCTGTCCAGTTTTTCCAACACCAGCTGCTGAAGAGGCTGTCCTCTCCCCATTGTATATCCAGGGCTCCTTTATCAAATATTAATTGACTGTAGGTTGGATAATATTCTTTTGTAAAATCTTTTGAAAGATTACTGGGGTGGTTTTGGCATATAACTCAGAGAGAATTCAAATGTTTGACATTGCTATAGTAAAAATCCTTCACAACCCATCTATGTAAACAATATCAGTGCTTAAGTCTCTAACAATAAATATTAATAGAATTGATATTAAACTCTGCCTCACTCTAACAATGAGTTGTAATAAATAAAAATAATAGGGAAAACTGTCCATCTCACTAAGAAATGCATTTCCAATCAAAATGTTTACTTTTTGTTTTTATAAAGTTACCAAAATTTAAATATACATACTGTTTTGATAAATTCTTATGGTAATCCACAGAAAAACTGTTAATATGTAGACATTATATTCATAGAAAATTTAAAACATACATTTAGATACACATATATTTGCTGCAGCAATCAGGCAAATAGTAAGATTTTTAATCACATAAATATATTTACAAGGAAAATTCTGTGGGGGAAGCGGAATGGAAGTACATGTTTAAGGAAAGAAATGAACAGTACAAAATATCTCACTTTTAACCATGAGCATGTTTACATATATCTTAAATGGATAGTAGTGCTATATAATCACTATGAATTTACGTCCTACTGGGTAAATTAAAAGAAAAATGCATAAGTTTAATTTCTGGAGAAGTTTTATTTTTAAATATCTCACAAACGACATCCTTTTCAATCATTTAAAATTACAAAGAAAAATACAGATGTGCTATTACTAATTAGCTTTACTAATTTACTATGCAAAGCAAGAGTAGATGATTTTTTCCTTTGACGTGAGTGTGTAAGCAAAAGTGTCTGAAGATAAATAGGTGGGGTCATCGCTCAGAAACTGTCTTGGGTCAGGTTCCTCGAGGCCAGCCCTGAGGTGGGGGCCATGTACATGTGATTTATGGAGTTGGCATTCGAGGAGAACCAGAGCGGATGAAGCAAGACAGGGAGCAGTGGAAGCCGAACCAGGCCATCTCCAGCAAAGAGCCAGAGAGCGTAGCTTCTGCTTCCCCTTCCAGGCACTCTGACATGTGAGTTACACTGCAGAATAGTCCTGACCTTGGGCAAAGAAGTTGAGGTTTCTTTGGCCCTCTTGGGTCATTGATTGGTCAAGGGCTGTCCCAGGGAGGGCCGTAAACTTCCAGGCACTCATGTTGCATTTGGTTAAAGCCACTTCCACAGCTGGACAGCAACTGAAGCTCACATGGGGGAGGCGGGATTGGAGGGGAAAGAATGTTGTCCTAGAGATTGACTCTAAAAGAAAGATGGAAGGGAGTTTGGGCAAAGTCCTTCTAGCTCTGCATCAATGACACCAGCCACTAAGTGCAACAAGCATGGAATTCCAGGCCATGGACTGCCCCGATTTTTCCTAGGAAGAAGTGTATCTATAGTTCTACTTACATATTGCTCATTTATATCCATTATCATATCACCCTTTTATTTTGACTATTGAAAATGGCATAACTACATGTGTTTGTTTCATATGTGGCTTAAAAGGGAGCAGAGGGAACATTTCTAACAAATCCAGTGACATTAAGAGCAATGCATATTTTTATGTTTTACAGGTGTTGAGGATACAGGATGATCATAGCAGAAAATAAGATATCTCTGTTGGCATGTGTCATTCCAGGTGGTTCTAACCAGAAAGCATAAATCATCCATTAGAGGTAGACTGGCAGCAATTTTTCATGAAAACAGTTGGCTAGTATTTTGTGCTGTTTCACATTCGGGGGAAAGACTTTTCTAAGTGAAGATGTCAGTGAGCAGACCTGAGGGACGATTTCGTTTCTACTGAGGAAGGGAGAGCTGACCTTGAAGAATTAACCAAATCTTTCCTTTGACAACTCTATACAGTCCAGGCCATCAATTCTGATGATGTATTTGTCTAAAGAAGATTTTTGTTATAATTTTCATCACACCTATATCTCAAATAAAACTCAAGTGAAAAGCAGAATTCGAATTTACTAGGAATGTCTCCTATTCTTAGAACTAGAAATCCATGCCCGTGTCTTCAGTTCTGGCCCGAACCTACTGCCCACCTGGCAGAGTCCCCAGAAAACGCACCTGTCACGTGGCTGCCACCATTGTCGATGATGGCTCTGCGCCAGGATGTTCACAGAAGAATGAGTTTGTGAGAGAGAAAAAGTGAGATGAGGATAATTTTATCAACTGCTATTTTGTTCTGTGATCATTTGCTTTATGTTTTCACATGCTTTGCTTTCTGTGTACTTGATTTTTACTGCAAAAGAAAATAAAAAACAGAAGCATGAATACTCTTGATGGCCAGAGCTGCTCTTGGGAGTTACAATGTAGCAAGAGACAAGTTCTAAAATAAAAGCGAGTCTGACCTGGAAGCTTGTTCTGTCGATTTTTATTTAACTGTTAACTCAGATCCACTGGAACACCAGTATACAGGATCAAACATTTTTAGAAAATGCATATAACACATAAAACAAGCCAAGAGTGAATTCGTTTTATGCCCTGGCCCGCGGGGCTGGTTATTAGTGGGTCTCGAGGAGGATCCCTGTACCTAAAGGATGGGACGGAGAGAGAGAGACGGAGGCCAAGCAAATTGTCAAGGCTTCGTTTATTTGTAAGAAAGGTAGGGAATATATAGCACCTTAAGGGGTGTGGTAAGGAGTGGCTTCTTCTGGTTGGTTGCCCATTATGATAATGAGGTAGCTTACACAGTCTAATCACACACCGAGTTGTGCACATGCACAGTAGTCTTTGACATAAGCAATGGACCTGGTTGAGGACTCTTAGCGGGAAGCTGTGGCGGGAAACTGACCAAGAAGAAGTAAACAACAAGATGGAGTCTTTAAAATAAAATGGAGTCCCATTGTTCTGGTATAAATCTATTCTATATGCTAACTATAAGGGTTAGGTTAGTTTCTTAAGTAATGAAACATAGAATACAGAATGAGACTGGGTTGGGCTAAGATCTTTAAGCTCTCTGTGCCAGTGCAAAGTCCAAGGTGGTCAGCAACAGTTTTAAACATCATTCAATTTGGTTAAGGCAACAATAAATTACCAAGTCAATGAATATCATCATATATTTTGAAAGTGACTATTTTAATGGGATAAGACTAGAGAAAATTTTGTACTTTTTTCACATAATTTTTCTTAACATTATTCTTGTTTGAATGATTTCAAAATAATTCAATCAATTAATTCTAGGCTCTCAAAAATTTTTAAGTAGCCATTTGTTGCCTTCTGGGAAGTTCTAAAGCAAGCTCATTTAATAAAGTCTTGTTTGTCCCTAAGAATCCTGGGGTGTGTGTGTGTGTGTGTGTAAGTATGTAAATATGTATGAATACATCAATCTCTCAATATGAAAGTAACAGGTGTCATCAAGAGTGTGAAGCCAGAGGAGCTCGCATACTCCTGACGGGAGTGTAAGTGGGCCCCCCTTTGAGGAGCATCTAATTAGGCTGATGAAGCACATGCCCTGCCACCCAGCAATCCCACCACTGTATCGGTGCCTCCAGAAGCTCTCACACATGTGCACAAGGAACCAAATGCAAATACACACACTACAGTATTGTGGGCTTTAGTGAAGAGTTGGAACCAACTGCGTGTCCTAAATGAGTGTGTTCCCACAGTGGAATATAATGCAGCAGGGAAATTGATAAGCCAGAGCTGCATCTATAAATCTCAAAGATAAAATTCAGCCAAAGAGTTGCAGAAGGCTACATTATGGCATGATTTATATAATATTTTAAAATCTGAGAAGTAATATCATGTATTGTTTGTGAATACCTACAGCTGCAGTAAAAGCATATATGAGGATGATAATACCAAATTCAAGACAAGCAATATCTTTCAGTGAGGAGGGGTAAAGAAAGGGTCCAGTTGTCATTACAGTGTTTTATTCCTTAAGCTGGGTGATGGAAATATGAGTGTTCCTTATATTATTTTTTATACATTTCTGGATGCCTGACATATTTCATAATTTCAAAAGAGTAAACCAAGTCATGAAAATTAATGTAACATTCAAGTAAATCTTTATGCTACATTGAGAACCATATTAAGAATTGTGAGGAATTGAAATACATATTTATGTAACTACCTTTGTCTTTGAAGAGTTTAGTTAAGTCAAGGTTTCTAGAGTCAGGTTACATTGTAGAACACTGGTTGTCCTTGAACACCAGTCACCAGGGAAACTTGTCCCCTCCCTTGGTATTCCACATAATTTTGATCAGTGTATATTTTATGTTACCACCGAATGTACATTCACTTTTCGTGTGCATTTAATGTCCAAGTGGTCACTGAGGTTGTACAGCACAGTTAAGGGACATAAGAGGCCAGAGGGGTGGTATTAAATGACATCGTTTCACTGGAGGAACAATCACACTATAGATATAGGGAACTGTTAAGTAAATGCATTGTGGTTTCTGGACATTCAAGTCAAAAGTATGATACCTGAATGAGTGCTGTGAGCACAAAATGTTGAGAACCAACAGCAGAGAATGACCATATGAATTTGGAGTAAGGCTGCTAAGTAGAGCCAGTAACTGCTTTGGCAATCAAAGAAGGAAAAAAAATCACTTGGGATTTAAATAATTGGAGACGACTTCAAGGAAAAAATGGGATTCACACCATGTCTCTACCTATTGACCCTTAATACTCTCCTGTCAGTCCCTTTATGTAAGAATGCAAACTCCTCCCATGTCTTAAAAGCCCCTGCAAAAGCTGACCTTTGTTTACCTTTCCAGCCTAATCTCTTCTCACTGCAAGGAATCTCTTCCCCTCTCTACCTCCTATTCATTCTTCTGGGTTGCCTCTCACCTGCTTGGGAACATCTTCCATTAACTCCCTAGAGCTGGGCAAGGTAACTGTGTATTCTCCTAGTACTGGATCTCTCCCTCTGTATCCTCACCAGGAAGGGTAGTGATGGCCCATGCACTCACCTATGGCTCCAAGAGGAATGGCGTGGGCTTCCCTATTTGTTTACCCCTGTACTCCCACTGTCCAGGATGGTGCCTTATCGGAGTTTTTTCACCTCTCTCCCGCCGGTCCGCTCTGGGGGTCAGGACTACAGCTCTTTGTGTTACAAGCTCTTTCTGCGACCCTCCG
>JAQQAC010004778.1:3870200-4023497 GCA_029783875.1 Phataginus tricuspis | reverse complement strand
AGCGGCCACCCTCGTGGCGAGGCTGGATGCAAAGGCAGTTCCCCACAGTGCCTGGCACTTAAAAGGCACCCAATAAAGACTTGATGAATGAATGAACAAATTCACCTTGAGAGGTAAATATGGTTTGGTTGGATGGAGAGGGAGGATGGTATGAGTGATGAAAAGGAAGCAAAACCCAGCAAGACTTGTGGTGTTTGTGCACCGAGGCGTGCGGGTGACTGGGAGTGTGTGAGCAACATTGTCAGGGGCCAGGGTGACTGGATTGCAAATCTGGGCATTAGTGGAAGCCGAGGCCTCAGCAAGTGTGGTGATTTGCTTAAGAGCCTTTTTTAAATAGCTTAAAACCCCCCAACAAATAAAAAACATCATGAACCACTCTACAATAGTCTGTTTGAATGGAGTGATTAGAAACAAAATTGCACGCCCTCAGAAAGGGATCATGACATGTGCATTAAGCACACATTCTCCGAGGGATTCTTTGGAGAAATGACCCAAAGCCGAGCCACTGTGGCCTTACATGGCACGGACAGTGCACTGCAGAACAGCTGGGCAGGATTACAGATGACTAAGAATCCCATGATATTGTTGGAAAACTTCAACAATTCCATCCATCCCTAAATCCCACAGATGCAGGAGCCAAGCTGATACTGACTCCGAGGGCTTCTGCCAAAGCCAGGAGCCCAAATCCATGAGCTCTGCCTGAGTATAGGGGCGGAGCCTAGAGTGCTCCGTGACCTGGGGACGGGGCTGCACCTCTCCTGGGGGAACCCTCAGTTGCTATTGTCTTTATTTTCTTTACAACCACTGGGCATGCTTTCAAGAGGAGGGGGCAGTGCCGCAAGCACCACCCCTTCCTCCTTTCCCAGCTCCTCCATTTCCAGGGCTGATGCACCTTTCTCTCCACTCCCCCAAGTGCCTCTTCTGTTATACCCTTTATCTTTTCTACATTGCCTCGCAGCAATGCTAGCTCAGTCTTCAGCAGCTCTCTTACCTTCACTCAATACCTCACAGCTGTCGTTCTCATGCCACCTCCACCTGGGCTTCCCTCAGGAGTCCGTCCTTCTCCTCCACGGCCTTTGCCTCCATCAGAGCACCCGGCAGCGCTGCCGTCTCATTCTGTAAGGGATCTTTTACCTCCTTCACTGGACCTCACAGCTCACGTTCTCTCATTGCCTCTTCTTGTGCTTTTTGCTGGGGTCCGTCCTTTTCCTTCATGGCCTTTACCTCTTCCACAGTACCTCTCAGCAACACCATTTCATTTTTTAACAACTCTTTTACTTCCTTCACATCACCTTGCAGCCAGCGCTCTTGTGCTGCCTCCTCTCCTATCAGTGACATTTCAGTCTTCAATGAATCCACAGCAGTTCGCAGCTCGCATTCTCGTGCTGCCATTTCTTGTGTCTCACTCAGAAGCACTCTCTTCTCATCTGTGAGAAGCAGCCAACCCACAGTTCCTGCTGCCTCACAGGCACTCTGGTTCTGAAAGGACCTACTTACTATACCAAGGGCCACCCCCACTGTGTCAGGGGTCATCTCCACCTGCCTCCAGCCCTGGCTGGGGTGGGGCCCAGCCCTCTAGAAAGCAAGCCACCTCAGACCACATACCTCTGGGGGACAGTCAACTGTCTCCCCATTCACAGGGGCAGCCCACTGAAGCACCCCTCCCATAAGGGCAGCCTGTTCTTTTCCTTGATCAACAGTGAATCCTGGCGACATTGCCAATTGTCTTGCCAATGGGTTTCGGCCCCGGGCGAGTTCACTATGGATTCAGTGAGACCAAGGAATGACAATGGAATGTTCTTGGGGTGAAAGGGTTTCTTACCCACCATGTTCTCCCGGTGTTAGGTTGAGCATTAGAATTATCTCTGCATCCAACAGTCTGCAGGTCTGTAATCCTCCTTTGTCTCCACCTCTGCCCAGAGCACTGGGCAGAGCTCTCTATATAGTGACTCAGTCAATAATAGCTTATTGCTTGTGCACATGGAAGCAGTAGCCTAGCAGCAAGCCAGTTACATCATCAAGTAGTTTAGGTGCAGGTGAGGATCCTGGCCATAGGCACTTCAATTTTCCCCACAGATAGTCAATTAGTTTGTCAAGAGGAGAGCAAGAGGACTAGATATCTAGTGGTTCTCAAACCTGTGTGTGCATAAGAACCCTCAGATGACCTACCCTGAGAGTTGCTGGCTTAGCGGGTCTGAGATGAGGCCTGGGAATGTACCGTCCTAACATGTTCCCAGCCGACGCTGATGCTTTGAGAACCAAACCGTAGCTTAACGGTTCCCACTGTTGATCGCGCACTGGGAACACCTGAGGAGGTTTTAAACTACTCATGCCTGAGCCTCACCCTAGGCTTCTGATTGAATTGGCACAGAGTGCAGCCTGACTGCTGGGCATTTTTAAAATTAATTAATTAATTAATTTTTCTATAAATTTAGTTGATGTACAATATTATAGTGGCTTCAAGTATACAATACAGTGATTCAGCAGTTATTATATGCATTATTAAATCCTCACCCCAACTAGTATAGTGACTATCTGTCACCATAGGAAGACGTTACAGAACAATCAACTATATTCTCCACGCTGCACTTCCATCCTCATGACAGACTTGTGATTGGAATCTTGTGCCTCTTTATCCCCTGGAACCCACCTTCTCCAAACCCTCCCCCAGAGTAACCACCAGTCACTTCTCTGTATGAGTCTCCTACTGTTCTGTTGAGTTCATTTTGTTTTGTTGTTAGATTCCACACATAAGTGAAATCACATAGTATTTATCTTTATCTACCCTGCTTATTTCACTTAGCTTAATACCCTCTAGGTCTATCCATGTTATCCCAAATGGCAGGATTTCTTTCTTTTTTATGGTTGAATAACATTCCATTGTGTATATATTCCACATTTTCTAATCCATTCATCTATTGACAGACACTTCCATATCTTGACTATTGTAAATAATGTAGCAATAAACATAGGGATGCATATATCTTTTCAAATCAGAGATTGTTTTCTTCAGGTAAATTCCTAGAAGAGAAATGGAATGACTGGGTCATATGGTATTTCTATTTTTAGTGTTTTGAGGGATCTTCATACTGCTTTCCATAGTGGCTGCACCAATTTACATTCCCAACAACAGTGTAGGAGGGTTCCCTTTTCTCCACATCCTTGCCAACACTTGCTATTTTTTGTCTTTTGGATGGTGGCCATTCTGTCTGGTGTGAGGTTGTATCCCACTGTGGTTTTGATTTTCATTTCCCTGATGATTAGCGATGTGGAGCATCTTTTCATGTGCCTGTTGGCCATCTGTTTTTCCTCTTTGGAAAAATGTCTGCTGAGGTACTCTGCCCATTTATTTATTGGGTTATTTGTAAGCAATAAACGGGTTTTAAACTTTATTTCTCCCTTTGACTGATTTTGGTTTGTAGAGGTATTTTGCCCCGGGGTTTCCTCTCTCCGGACTTACAGGCACTAACCCATCTCTCCTGAAAACTGGTATCATTTTATGTCCATGCATACATAGGTCAATAATTCATAAATAGTTATGACACCAGATATTTTTTTCAGTTTTCATAAAACTGACTGTGCATGCTGATAACAAAACTTTATAATCATCTGCCATAAATCTGCTTTCATATGTCCTGGTTACAGAAATAACAAGTTGACAAAGGTTTTAGTTTCAATGTACCAAACTGATTCTAGTTTGTGAGAGTTAATTTTCACACTGTATTGCTTAATCCAGAATTTTTTTTAAACTACTCATACTGAGTTCTCATTTTGTTGCTGTACACTTGTTACCATTTCTTAAGGGAATTTTGTTTTAAGCATAACACTGGATACCTTTCAATTTTATAAACATTAAAAAAAAAACAACAAGAAAAATCGAACAAGGATGAGTTTCCTTCTCCACTGAACTCAAGGATTAAGCCCAAGAGAAAAGATCACTGGAGTCAGGGCAGAAGAAAGGATGTATATACACACCTTTGTGTTTCATAAACTGGAATGAATGACAAAGTTCTCTGTGATTGTACTGAGATTATGATTCATAAACATGCATACCTAAGTAGGCCAAGTGTGCAGCCTGTGAACACAGTGTTGTATTCGTGGCGTCATCATGAGAATTAGGGTTTGCACAGGTGCCACCGGCTGCATTGTGGCAGACTGAAGTAGTCACGAGGAATGAGCCGGAGAGCGGGAACCTGGGGGAGAAGGGCTTTCTGGGGCTGCCCATTAAGAATCCCAGTTGTTGGCTGAGGGGTGGCTTGGGGCCAGTTGGGTGGTTAAAAATGGGGGTGTGCCTGGGGATCAATAAAAGTGGGCTGGTGGGGACAGGTCCCTTTGCAGGGTGCCTGTGGTTCAGTGTCCCCTTGGTGTCTTGGCTATAAGTGAAGATGACAGCATGGGAAGGGGGAGTCGTGTCCATGTCCATATCAGGATCTGGAGTAGGTTGGGAGCGCAAGCTTGCAGGTGCTTGGGCGGCCGTGTTGGGATGGCCTGCAGTGGAAGTGGTTGATGGGATGGTGAGAACAGCGTTATTGAGGGAAGGCACTGAAATGGGGGTGACTAAGAAGCCGTGGCTAAGACCTCCAATACTCTGTTGATTAAAAGTGTGGGGAGCAGGCATCCTTCTCTTGTTTTGGATTTGAGAGATTTTTAGCTTTTCACTGTTAAGTATGATGTTGGCTGTGGGTTTGTTGTATATGGCCTTTATTATGTTGAGGTACTTGCCTTCTATATGCATTTTGTTGAGAGTTTTTATCATGAATGGATGTTGAATTTTCTCAAATGCTTGTTCAGCATCTATGGAGATGATAATGTGATTTTTGTCCTTCTTTTTATTAATGTGGTGGATGATGTTGATAAATTTTTGAATTTTGTACCATCCTTGCATCCCTGAAATAAATCCTACTTGATCATGATGGATGATCTTTTTGATGTATTTTTGAATTTTATTTGCTAATATTTTGTTGAGTATTTTTGCATCTATGTTCATCAGGGATATTGGTCTGTAATTTTCTTTTTTGTGGTGTCTTTGGTTTTTTTTTAGGGTGATGCTGGCCTCATAGAATGAGTTTGGAAGTATTCCCTCATCTTCTATTTTTTTGGAAAACTTTAAGGAGGATGAGTTTTAGGTCTTCACTGAATGGTTGATAAAATTCAGCCGTGAAGGCATCTGGTCCAGGCGTTTTGTTCTTAGGTAGTGTTTCCATTAAGGAATAAATTCCATTGCTGGTAATTGGTCTGTTCAGATTTTCTGTTTCTTCTGGGTCAGCTTTGGAAGGTTGTATTTTTTTAGAAAGTTGTCCATTTCTTCTAGGTTATCCAATTTGTTAGTGTATCATTTTTCATAGTATTCTCTAATAATTCTTTGTATTTCTGTGGTGTCCATAGTGATTTTTCCTTTCTCATTTCTGATTCTGTTTATGTGTGTAGAGTCTCTTTTTTCTTGATAGGTCTGGCTAGGGGTTTATCTATTTTGTTTATTTTCTCAAAGAACCAGCTCCTGTTTTCATTGATTCTATTGTTTTATTCCTCTCAATTTCATTTATTTCTGCTCTGATCTTTATTATGTCCCTCCTTTTACTGACTTTGGGCCTCATCTGTTCTTTTTCTAGTTTCATTAATTGTGAGTTTAGACTGTTCATATGGGATTGTTGTTCTTTCCTGAGGTAAGCCTTTATGCAATATACTTCCCTCTTAGCACGGCCTTCGCTACATCCCACAGATTTTGCAGTGTTGAGTTATTGTTGTCATTGGTTTCCATATATTGCTTGATTTGTTTTTATTTGGTCATTGATCCACTGATTATTTAGGAGCATGTTGTTAAACCACCATGTGTTTGTTGGTTTTTTTGTTTCTATTCTCTGGAGCTGCTCAACTCCTGGAGTGATGGTGGGCATCACAGGTTTGCAGTGCTGGGGCTTGTCTGGAGGAAAGAGCTCTTTCGTGCTTCCTGACTGCAGTACCTGCGTCCACTGCCAGGGCCAGTGGACCGAGTGTGCAGGGAGAAGCTTGTATGCTTTGCACTTGTAGCTGCTGTAGGCAGGCCACCCTCTGGCTGACCTGGCGCAATGATGGGGGCAGCCCGTTTGCAAGCCAGTGTTGGCTGGGAAGAAAGCTCAGCAGGGTACATTTCATGGTGGGGGAGCCTCAGAACTACATAGCCACCCATGGGGATGGAGTGCCTGAAACTCCTGAAAGTTCCCAACCTGCTGGGGAGAGTGCACCCAGAGAATTTTGTCCACTTGTCCTTTCTCCCGAGCAAGAAGCTCTGTGCAATCGTTGTCCCTTTAGCAGCCCTCTTGCTGTTAGGAAGTCTCTCAGACTGCCCACCTTTCTTTTGTCTTAGAGCAGCCAGTTATGGATATGTGTTTTCCACGAGTGGCTGGAATCTCAGTCTCTCCAAGTACTCCTCCTGTCTTAGCTTTCCAACCCCACTAATCTCCAGAGAATTGTGTAATGTAGGTTCGTGCTCCCAGAGCAGATCTCCAGGGCTGCATGTTCAGCAGTCCTAGGCCTCCACCCCCTCCCCACTCAGTTTTTCTTCCTCTCTCCTGTGAGCTAGGGTGGGGGAAGGGCTTGGGTCACTCCAGATCATGGCTTTGGTACTTTACCCCTTTTCTTGAGGTCTGCTGTTTCCCTTAGGTGTAGGCAGGATGCTGCAGCCTTCTTTCCTGTTGCTCTTTCACGATTAGATGTCTTTGCTATATTTTCATAGTATATGTGGTATTAGGAGGAGGTTTCTGTCTCACCTCTCATGCTGCCATCTTTTTCTGCTCTGGCCCTGCTTTCTAATATAACACAGTTGTATTTGTTTATAAAATTGGAAAATAAATGTAACTTATGACCCTAACTCCTTAACACATCCTAATTTAGCATTGCATTGAATTTCCTTCATATTTTTGTGATTTGATTTTTATGTGTATATGAAAAACCTATAGAACCTCAGCCTGAGAAATGGTACCACGAGGTCACCCAGGCCCTCCATGGGGCTCCACAGACACTCAAGGATCCCTGAGGGTTGGGCCACTTGCAGGCGGGATTTGGTCCTGCAGGGACCCCTACTTGAGGCCTAGGGCTTCTGAGCACCCACAGGGATACAGAGCTGGGCCAGGGGAGCTGCCCCGCTTGTTTGAGAAGGTGCCCCCCTGACTCGGTCATCTTCATCCCTTTCCCAGGAGGCCGGAACGGGGGAAAGCCAAGCCCACCCACGCTGTCTCATCACACTGAGTAGCTAAGGTGCTCCCTGCTCATCTTGAGGGGTTTGAGAGGGCAGGATGGGGTCCTGCAAGGCTGGGATGTCGAACCACAACAGGGACACCCTTCCCAAAGAACACAGTGTGACCTGCACCTCCTGGAGTTGTGCATGTGGTGGCCTTACAGGCATCTACAGCCCTTTCTTCCCAATGAAGGAGCCAGTGGAGGGCCCAGCCTACCAAACTTAGGGCCTCGTGAGGACTGGGTGTCCATTGCTTGGGGTTTGTCTTCAGTGCACCCCTCACTTGCCAGCACTGATTTTCACCCTCATCCGTCTCTGCTCGTGCTCACGTTCAGAGGAGGCCTCCCCAGCGCACCCCTCGCGGTCCTGGGTTTCCCTGAAGTGCGCTGGCGCGCCTCTGCCCTTCTTTCTACCTCTCGGCACTTGCGCTCCCTCTTTTTGCTCTTTTCCAACTCCTGTAACTTTCTTGATTCAGTCTCATGAATCCAGGAGAAGAGGGTTTCTGGAGTCAGATTCCTGATGGAATAAACTTTTAAAAAAATTCTGAAGTCTTTTTTTTTTTTTTAATGCCCCCACCTTCCCCCCAAATTGTGTATTCTTATCCGCTGGTGGGAAGGGAAGACACCAGTATCCAGAGTCCCCAGGGCAGCGTGGCGATCCTGGAGCGCCCAGCAGGAGGTGCCAAGTCCTCGACTGCCCGCCCAGCTCAGTGCAAGGCAACGGAGGGGGGCTCCAAGGGGCAGGCACAGCCACCGAGGCACAAGGACCTCGGGGCCCCAGGTCTCTCAGGTGGAGGCTTGTGACAGAGGCGCAAGAGAACTGTGGGTGGAAGAGATGGTGAGGATGGGAGATTATGTGCAGATGGCAGATCTCTGTAGCCTACTCCTCCGAATCCGTATAACAGGCTTCTGCGTGCACAAGGGCCGTGATGGTGATGGCGTGGCCTGGGGGAGGAAAAGGCAGAGTCAGGGCTGAGGAAGGGACCTGGGCCCCGCCGCTCCCGGGATTGTGCTGTGTGTCCCACCAGATTGCCTCCATCACGGGTCAACACCAAAACCCAACCCAACCCAACAGCTCCCATGCTCAGTTCCCAAGGCTTGAACAAAGGCTTTGATGCCGGGCAGAGGCAGAAGCCGAAAGAGCAGGCCTTGGGGTAAAGATAAACTTTAAATAGCAAATACAGAAAAGGTGATTACGAGCAGTCCACCCAAAGCCAACAGACACCATAACCGTCTTTTTCGATCATTAAAATATGAAAAGAACACTCATTTCCTTTTTCTGTCTGATTTCATTCCCTTCCCCCTGAGTCCCCAGAGCAGCAGGGGTGACCCAGCTGTCCCCAGACGCCCTCCCACTGGACGTGACCCAAGGTTGTTCCCTACCTGAGGAGCTCTCATCCTCACTGCTGGAGTCATACCGTCTGTGGGCAATCCAGTCTTTAGAGACACGAACAAGAGCGAGAGGGTTATGAGAGAGAAGGGCTCGCACCTTCCCCCTCATCCAGCCGGGGCCACGCTGGCTCACAGCATCGCCCTGCTCTCCCTCTGGGTCCTCAGACCTTCCCTGGGCTCCGTGGAGTCAGAGCCCTTCAGCAAAACATTGATCACAGATGCAAACCTCCAAATGAGAGCCAATACCCCCTTCAGTTTGTCACTTGTCGCCATTTCTACCAGATCATTCCAGCTCTAGCCTCCCATTTTATTGACCTGTAATTCCAGCCGTGATGGACTGATGCTGGGTTAGATTGGTTCAGACCCCATGCCAGGCTCAGAGCAGCCGTCCCAGAGAATGTTTTGTGAGGATGGAGATATTCTGTGTTGCAGACATGTGGCTATTGGGCCCTTGAGATGTGGCTAGTGGGATGAGGGACTTGAGGCCTAACTTTATTTACTTTAGTTAATTTAACTGCCACCCTGGCCAGTGCGGATGAAGAAGAGGATGGAGCAGGATCGAAGCTCCTCTCTCCGGGCTTTTGGGAAGACTTCCATATGGGGCTCCAGCGGCCGTGATGGCTGCGTGCTGCCTGATCCCGCCAGAGGGCGCCCAAGCGTCACCCTGAGAATGGACGAGGCTGGGCGCTGGTGGTGGTGCTGTCCTGATGCGCCGGCTCTTGCCATCTCGGAATCCACCCCTACCCCTGGGTGGCCTGGCTGGCCTGGGCCTTCCTTCTTCCACCTCAGTCTCTCTCCACCAAGGTCCAGCCCAAAACTCTATGGTGCTCTCACTGTGGAGTCCCCGGGGTGATGCTTAATGAATTCTTAGAGCCTCCCTCAGTTTTACCATTCATCACACACAATAGGGGTCCCTTTACCATCTATAATCTGGAGGTTAAGGATTTCTAGTTAGACCTTAGTTGGTGGGAGCTGGGCTGAAATTGCCCCAGCTCTGCCTGGATACTCCTTTCTCAGATTCCTCCGACCTGGGGTGGCATGTGGCTGCAAAAGGAGGAGCCTCCCAGGATGCCAGCTCAGGTGGGGGAGGATTAATTCTGAGGCCCTGCAACCAGAAGGGACTGGGAGTGGTGGAAGGTGCAGGAATGAAGTACCCCTGGGGGATTATCCCTTCAGTGCTAAAGGGTTTGAGGGAGTAGGCCCGGATTCCTGCAGCCTCAGGTCTGCCAGTGCCCCACATGAGGACAGCGCCAGTGTTGAAATCATAATAGACTGATGCTAGACCCATGGGAGAAGGTCACCGTCTCCCAGGCAGTGCTGGCAGGAAGAAAGTGCATGGGGTTTGGGGTCAAAGTGCCCAAGCTGCACCCCTGTGCTCCCCATCCACAGGCTGTGTGACCCCCTCCCCTACAATCCGCTCCCTTCTCCAGCCTTCATTTTCTCTCATATGAGATAAAGACAGTCATGGCTGCTTTTTATGCTTCACCATCAACCAAAGTGCCTCGAACAGAATATAAAGGCCTGGGTGGAGGTGAGATCTATTATTAACTGAAGTTGCTATTGACCCAGTAATGGTGATTCTGAAACAGTTTTGTTCACGTAGAACCCTGTCAACATTTTCCTAGTAGCTGATGGGATTTCCCCCCCCACACGTGTTGAGCTATGCCTGGCAGACAGTGAACGGCATGCTTGAAAGTGTGTGGTCTGATAAATTTTGAAGTATACACAATTGCACAAAACAGCAGTGATGGGATTTTCTGTTTAGAAGCTGACACTGGAAACTGGACTGTTGGAAGGGACGTCAGTCTGAGGAAACACACACACGCACCCACATGTGCAGGCTCAGAATCACACCACATAGACTGACGTAGAGAACAACCTGCTGCTAAGCACGCAAACCCTTGCCACCTAAAGCCACTTGCTGAAAAATGGCCATAGATCTTTACCTGGAAAGTCAACTGCTTTCACCGAATCCTCAGCCCCCATTCCCAGCAGGAACCCAGAATCTAGTGGCTGTCCAGATGAAAGCCAGCAAGCAAACCCCACCTTCCTCACCATCTAGATTTTTCCTCATCAAGTGAGGGATTGTGTACACGTACCATTAACAGTTCCTCGCGAGGTCACCTGAAATTACAGAGAAGAGGTTGTTCTGAGGATCAGATCACGCTGCATCCTATCTGCATGGGGTTTTGGGTTTCTGGTGACTTCTGAAGAAATAGATGGGAAGCCGTCCAAAGGCCCCAAAAGGCCATGTAGAGGACACTGGTGAGAAAGGCACAAGCTTTTTCTGGACCACGTGTCTCTTGAGTCCACATTGGTCACCAGTTGTGAAATTTCTGGTGCAATGAGGGAGAGATTCCTGCTCAGGAAAAGCCCTTGTACAGCCTGTAAGTTACACTGCCATTCATGAGCGGCCTCTTGAATCGGGCGTCACTGGGGAGAGACCCAGCATTCCCTTCCCCCAGTGAGGAAATGGGAAATACCGTCTCTAAGGCACATGCTCAGATTTCCCACAATTCAATTGAATTAAAAAACAAAGAAACCAAGAAAGCAGCATTTCTATCTGAAAGACAGGCAAGCTTACCTTGGCTTTAGACGGGGCCTGTTCCTCTGCTCTGTGCCCGGGCTGCTTGTCCACCAGGCCCTCCAGTGGAGCTAGAGGGACGCAGTGGACATCAGTCATTGGTGTGGCTCAGGACTTCCCAGGGAGTTTTGCCTGATACAGACATGGTGCCAAAGTATATGGCAGCAATGGGTTAACAGGCAAGGATGAGGTATTATGGGCCAACCTCCTTGGTGGATGGAAGAAGGCAAAGGATCGGTGCAGGCAAGAAATGAGGGGTAGAGTCCAGGCTAATAGCAAAGCTATAAGTAAAGTTCTTATATGTCACCATCCTAGGGCATGAAGCTACACAATTTGACACTTCTAGGGTGTGTGGTGCTGATATTATTAAATATACTAAAATATCTCCATGAATCATATCTGCTCTGGACCAGACACTGAGTGCCCCCCGTGCAGACAGACGCTGACCTGCGTTGTCCTACGTGGGGGCTCACGCCTCTCAGAATCTGGGGGCTGACCAAGAGACCACAGGCTTTCTCTGTGTGTTTCACACTAATGACCACACCAACATCGGCAGACAAATGCACCCATAGCTGCCCTGGGCGGAGTGACCACTGAGGCCACTTGCAGTGATGGGCAGTGTTGGGGACCTCTGTAGACTCTAGAACTTCCAGGCATCTGCACGGATGCCGGAGCTCCCTGGCCCCGTGACTAACTGTCCCGCGGCTGAATGATGAGCGCAGGTCAGCAGCTCAGAGCATCAGGCGCAGCCCTGCGATCCCATGCTGACGCTTCCACGCGGGAGCCCCTGAGCTTGGGTCATTCATCTCCGCAGGTCAGTTTCTCTCTGTGGAGTGGGGATCATAACCCAACACCCGGGCACAGCTCCGGTGCGGGATGAGCAAAACAATGCAGGTAAAGGGTGCGTGGGGATGAGGTTTTCGGTGGAAGGTGACACAGGCATCGTGATGCACAAGTGGGACGTACCTACTGGGGAAACTCATACTCTGGCCCATACACGTTGCCTGCCCATTCACAATCACACCACAGACTCACACACAGACACCTTTACAGCTCCATGCCTGCAGACCCACACCACCTAACGGGAACACAGCTGCTCCCAGGGACTATGGACAAGGCCATAGGTCTATTGGTCCTTATTCCATATCCCCAGTCCATGTTCCCAGGAGGAAGCTGAATCAGAGTGACTTTCAGACTAAATCCAGTAAGAAAGCGCCCCCTTTCTTTTTGCATAGATTTTTCCCGTAGCAAGTAAGGTATTCTAAAACATACCAGTTCCACTGGTTCTCGAGTCCACCTGCAATTCCAGAAAAGAAAACACTCTGAGAATCAGATCATTCTGTTTCCTGCACGTAGAGGACTTTCATTCTCCCAGCGAGTCTACGAAACCATATGGGAAACAGTAGCTGACTCAGGAGAAGCCAAGAGTCAGAAGAGAGCAAATGCACTTGTGCCCACAGGCGCCAGCTTTCCCTGGAGGGTGCATCTCTCAAGGCCATCTTGTTTTGTAATTGATGCTGTTGCTTGTGAATGGCCTCTTGAATCAGGAATTAGTTGGGAAAAGATTCCCCGCTGACAGTCTCCCCAGCTTGGAAATTGTATAAAACATCTATAATATATAGTCAAGTTTTCATTCATGAATTCAATTGAACGTGAAATAATCTGAAGCAACAGGCAACTTCCCATCGCAGACAAAGGCAGGCGACCTTACCTCCGCATCAGCCGGGGCCTCTTCCTCTTCTCTGTCACAAGGAAGCTCCTCCTCCAGGCAGCTGAGGGTATCTAGGAGGACACCAAGCACCTGTCAGTCATGGTGGTGCCCCTCAGGACTCACTCAGAGAGCTTTGTTTGAAATGGACATGGGCCAACATGTATGGTGGTGATATGTTAACAAGGCAGGACTGAGCCATTTGGGGCCATCCTCCCTGGGGGGTGAAGGAAGGCAAAGGAGAGGAGCTGCAGAGACATGAGAAACAGAGTCCTTGGCTTTGCAGCTAAAGGTCACTTGAATCAACGTGAATTGTTCAATCTACAAACCGTACTTAAGTACATGCCGGGGTCCGATGACGGGGCCCTGTCACTCCTCTCTCCCAATCTGAGGGCCAGCTAACCTGCCGCTGTCCTCTTGGCCTCTTTGCAGGCCCTTTCGGTCACCGTGGGCCCACGTATGCCGTCACTTCACTTACCATCAGTTGTATGGGATTTTACCATTGATTAAACATAAGCTTTTACTGGGCACTAGATTCTGTATGAGTCAAAATATTCCATATTATATTCATTAATTATTCCTGTGTTGTACGTATAATCAATTATAGAAACTTTGAAAACACCGATATCCTACTATTTAAAAATAACCAGTATGAATAGTTCTCTGCACGTGCTCTCTCTGTCTCTCTCTCTGTGTTGTGTGCTCTGGGCATGCCATGTACTCTTTAGGATTTGTGAGTAATAAACTTCGCTTTTTTTCCCAAAGTTCCCCGGTGGTTATTGCTGAGGTGCGTCCCGCAATCATGGTAGGAACCATAAGGGCTGGACCAGCCACACTTCAGCTCTGGTTGGGGAAGTGTCTGTGGGGGGCTTGCCCCAAATAGCAGGGACCCCATTGAGTGCCCGCAGGCTTCCTAGCTGATAACATCACCGTCAATTTGCTGAGACAGACACGAAACAGAATGTTTAGGGCAGCCTCATTCATAATCGTCAAAAACTGGGACCAACCGAAGTATCCTTCAATAGGTGAACAGACCAAAAAATGGTGTTACATCCCTCCAATGGAATACTGGTTGGTGAGAAAGTCACCAAGCTATGGAAAAACCTTAAATGTATAAGGCTAGGTGAAAGAAAGCAGTCTGCAAGAGCTGCATGCTGCACGATTCCAACTGGAACACATTCTGGAAAAGGCACAAATGAGAGAGAGTGAGAAAATCAGTGGCTGTCAGGGGCTTAGGGGGTCAGGGGAGGGTCACCCAGGTAGCCCGGGGGGTATTAGAGAAGCGGGACTCTTCTGGCTGCTTGACACAAGATAAATACTTTTCAAAAAATGTAGGAATGTACAACACAAAAAATGAACCTTACTGTAAAAGTATGGTTCACTGATAGAAGATGTGGATAACAGAGGGAGCCGTGCAGGGAAGGGAGTATATGAGAACTTTCTCCATCATCTGCTCAATCTTATGCTCATCTAAGGCTCTTCTAAATACTGGTCTATTAATTAAAAAGTAATCAGGCAGCACCATTTCAGCGAGAGATCTATTTCTGCTAATGGTGGGCAATCAGCTAATATCGAAACATTAGCTTGAGACATTGTTTACTGTTAAATATGAACCAAACCGGAGTTTCAAATGCATCTTTATTTCTACAGTCACAGAACTACTGATTGATGTAGTGAATGAAAACTTTCATACATGGAATAAAAAGGGCTTAGCATTTTTATAGTTTTCTTTTCCATATGGCACACTGAGTAAACCTCAATCACTATGGTTGAATCTTACTTAAAAACCGAATTTCCGTAGTATCTTCAATTGACTCACCGGCAGGGTAAACCCTGAAGTGTGGCCTGATGCCCATTTTTCTGACCCACTTCCGGAGGTGGGCTGCATTTCTTCTCAAAGTAGGAAAGACTCTCCTCTTTCTACCCTTCAGGTAAGCATCTGGGAAATGCATTCACAATAAAGAGAGCTGTTAACATCTTGTTGGCAGAAAACCATAGGAAATTAGTAGTAACTTATTCACATTTCAAACTTTTGATCCCTTATTCACCAGCTGCCAGGTGGAGCCTCCTGAATCAAAGTTGGGCTTTCGGAACACCTTGCTGTTTGGTGCGCACCTCAAACACCCAATGGACAGACTATGTGGGAAATACCATTGCTTAGATGAGACAGTTACAGAAGGTCAGCAGAGCGCAGTGACCGAGGCTGTGAGGTTAGTGTCTCATATCTTGGGTTCAAATCCCACTTAGAAGCCCCATGAATCTGGGAAGATTACATCACCCAGTTGTGCCTCCATTCTCTGCACTATCCTATGAAAACATTAATAGAAACTACTTTTTGGTATTTGTGGCATGAGGCTAAAAATGTTTAAATAAAGGCCAGTCCTTAAGAAAATGACTGTTACTTCCTAAGTGCTCTGTTAAGTGTTCAACTATTACATGCCTCTAGAAAATTGGCGGTGGTTGCATTTAGAGGGGCCTTGGATGACTACAGGACAGAGGAGGGTGGAGGTTACTCTTCAGCCTTTACATGGAGATGGTGCTTATGACTCAAAAACAGTACCTGTTAGCATCTCCTGTGATTCCCCACGTCAGCCCTGTGGGGTGGGCAGAACAGGGGCTGTTACCAATATTTTACAGTTTAGGGCCTTGACATTTAGGGAGTTAAGTGGTTTTTCCAGGGTCACAACATTGGTTAATGATGGATCTGGGACAGGAACGGGTTGGTTGCCTGGGGACACAGATCCCTGAACCCCTGAGACCTGCCCAGGGCACCTGAGACCCTGCCCTGGAGCCCTGAACCAAGGGCTCCCTCCCTCTCTTTCTGAAATCCACCTGCCCCGAGGCTTCCGCAGGAGACAGTGATGCCCTGGAGGAGGTGTCTGAGCCAAGAAAAGAGCCCGAATCCTAACCAAGGCTTTTTCTCTCTGTTTCGATCTCTGATCCTAACAAAAGCACAGATTCCCTTAAAGGAAGCAGCTCTGAAGGGGCAGGGGACGTCCCTGTGGCCACCTGCCCCCAGCCCCTGCACACTGTCAGCTGTCTCACATTGAGCTTCCAGAGGGCCGGGTGACCATCCCGAGGGACCAGTGGTCTGTTTGGCTTCCAAGCTGACTCAGAGCTTGAGACATTCCAAACCATCTGCCCCATCAGGCCCCCACCAAGAATTAGCTTCCCTTCAGCTGACCACTCTGCATGAGCAGCTAGAGAGAATTAACCGGAAAGCAGCCGTCGGGGCTGGTACTGCAGTGGTTCATGGATTAAGCCTGTGACCCATGGTGTCTCACTCTGAGCGGCCCAGTGTGAGGCCTGGCTGGGAGCAGGCGTGGCTGCACCGGCTCAGAGTGTGCACCTGCCCTGCTCACTACTCAGCCCTCTGTAGACCCTGCAGTGGCAGGAGACCTTGTCCCATGTCCTCTTAGAGGGACGTCTCCAAAGCCACAGCCTGGAGACCCCACCCCACGGCCCCCCATGAGGATCACCCAACCCTCCTTCCCTCTGTCACCAAATGTTCATTCCAGCAACCCAATCGCCCTCTCTCTTCTCATCACCCTCCTGGGAGGAGTGCATTTCACATTTCCAAATCTCTGAATCTAAATTGCTAGTTGTTGGTATCAACATTCAAAAGAGTTGGTCCTCCATTACCCTCCCCTGTATGTCTGTTCCTGGGGTGGCGTCAAGGTCCCCCTGACCCGATGCCAGCCGGGGTGTGTCCCTCTGTGTCTGTTCTCTGGAAAAGTATTCAAGGTAGACATTATTTCTCTCTTAAATATTCGGTGGAATTCAGAGGAAGATGCAAGAGCCACAGTCTGTTTTATGGTAGAAACATCCTTAGTATTTCTTGCTTTTTACTTGATGGCTGCCTTGGTCGTGTCAACCCTGACAACGTGTCCATTCTGGTGGGTGTAGGGGTGAGGTGCTCAGGTTTTAGTATGTGGTTTTCTGATTGCTGGTGATGCCGAGTGCATTTCACAGCTTGGTCACACTGAAGTCGCGGACGTTTCTGTGATCTGTGGCATGCGAAAGGGAAATGCTCCCATAACCGTCTCCACCATTCCAGATTCACTCCAGATTTCTGAAATCGATAGTTTTACAATTTTTTCTTCTTCTTTTCTTGATTTAAGTTGAAATATAGTTGATTCACAATGTTATATGGTTTCAGGTGTGCAAAATAATGATTCAGCAGTTGTATGCATTACAAAATTCTCACCGCAATAAGTGGCATTGCCATCCGTTACTGTATAGTTATTACAGTATGATTGACTATATTCCCTAGGCTGCACTCGCATCTCCATGAGTGATTTATTATATAATTGGATGCTTGTACCTCCTTATCCTCTTCACCTCTCTCACCTATCTCTCCCCCAACAATGGCGACCACCAGTCTGTCCTCTGTGTTTATGCGTCTATTTCTGTTTTGTTTGAAATTGATAGTTTTAATAGGACTTTAATGAGGTTAAAAGAACTACTAAATCTAAAAACCAAAACTATTAAACTTTGCCATCTTTCCCCTTGCTTCAGAGAATTCCTAATGAGGGGAGGGGAATATTGAAGGGTGCAGGATATAGTAGGAAAATGTATTTATTGTGTACGCCTACATCATAGTTTTTATGACCTACATGGCATAGCATTGCTTATACTAGAAATTATTGAATGCTCGCCTTGTTTCTCTCTGTGTGTGTGTGTGTGTGTGCGTGCGTGCACGCTTTTATAAAACATATGCTATGAAAGTGTTAACATAGTCTATGGGGCCCAACTCTGCAGCTTCCATCAGCAAACCCCCCTTCTCACCAGCTAATGCCTGCCCGCTCCACAGCTGCCCCTTCTTCAGGGAACCCTATCTGGCCCTCCCACAGCAGCTCCTGCTCCATCCCGTTCCTGCTTCCCCCTCCAAGCTGGGAGCCCCCAGGAGCAGGGGACCCATCTGTCTGTCTTATGTGTCATTCTAGCCAGCTGCAGGGCCCAGCCCCCTGGAGGTGCTCTGAAGTGTTTGTTGAATGAATATGTATGAAGGAGGGGGCCTGAGAAGGAAAAGCCGCCCCTGACTTCCAGAAATGGGTCTGAGGCCAACAGACATCCAGTGTTGTTCTCTTGTCAGACATAAACGATCTCACAGAACATCAGCACCAGAGAGGACACTCTGAGGCATGGTACATGTGAAATAGAGATAAGGTCTTCGTGCACCTTACAAAACGCCACCCATCCCCATTTCTCAGGGAGGGGGGAGTGGCTGCCGCTTCCTGACCAGGGACAACTCTGTCCTCACTCCCACTAGAAAGGTGTAATGGGATGGCTGGTCGTAGAACTGTCCCCTCTTCCTGACACCACCCAGCCACTCGTGAACCACGGCCGACACCCCCAAGCCCCGCCCCTATAATAGATCCAAATGCCCCCATTCCGGGGCCTGTGGTTCCCCACGGTCCGTGCTCTCCTTCACTCATCGAGTCATGAGCCAACTGGTTCCACCATAGGTGTGGTCCTAGGGCAGGGACTGGCCTCTCCGAGGGACTGTCCCCTCTCTTGTCACGCTGATGATGATGAGGGTGATGGTGATGGTGTACACACGGCCTAGCGGTGCCGGGCACTGTGCTGAGTTCCTCCTCCCCCTTCATCTGTAGTGAATCCTCCCAAGGACTCTGCAAAGCAGGGGTTGTCATCCCACCTGTTTTGCAGATGGGGACCTGAGGCATGCAGAAGGCTCACCACCTGTCCCAGGTCACCAAGCTGGTACACTGCTGGAGAAAGTCCAGGAGCTGGGTCCCAACCAGGCTCGGAGGCATGGGCAAAACTTGGACCTGAACTGCCGTCATCCGCATAGGTCTCAGAGCTTGTTGGAACGTGGCGGGTGTTGGGAGAGGGGCTGGGCAGCCCCTGTACAGGGACAGGAATGAGTTGCTGTGCTCTGGGCCGTGGCCTTCAAACCAGGCAGCCATGCTGGGGCTTGGCCGACACACCAGGTGGACCCCTTTCTTCCACTGGGCCCATTCTTGCTTTTCTCCCGGGGAAGACTTGGGGTTATGGGTACCAGCCTGACTGTGCAGGAAAGGTGGACTAAGGTGTCAACATGCAGAAGATGAGAGGTGACATCTTCTGCCCTGGACACAGGAGAGGGTGGTTGGGAAAGATGGGGCAGCAGAGAGAAGCAGAGGTGGAAGAGGCTGCAGGTGAAGAAACAGAGAGGGTGAGAGAGAGGGAAAGATGGAAGGAAGAGAGGGAAAGAGAGCAAAACAGGAAAAGACATGCACAGAGAGAGGTTGCCCTGGGTCCTGACCTCCCCCCGGTCGCAGCTCAGCACCTCCTGGGCCTGCTGAGGCTCCTCTTCTAGGTCTCCAGGTCGCACCAGTGTCACGGCCGGCCTGTCCCTCTGTCTGCAGGTTAGTCTCTGTGGATCTCGCTTCTGCATGGGGGAGCGTATGGCATCTGCTGTCCCTCACACCCGGAGGTGGCACAGACTTGGGGGGGTGGGAGGCAGAGCCTGGGGCCGGCTGTGTGATCAGTGCAGGGCCTGGCCCCCCCTGGAGCCTGGCAGGGAACCCCAGGAAGAGCTGCTCTCAAGGCGAAGTAGAAACGAGGTGGGGGTGCCGATGGAGGGTTCAGGATGCCGACAGCTGGACTTGGTAAGATGGTTTCCTTTAATACTGTCTGGCTGAACAAATGTTCCCCAGGGCCGATGGTGAATTGTTTGATTTATTTATGCTTTGTGTTTTAAGAGCGGGAGGCAGCATGGAGGTTTGTGGCAGTCTGAACTCAGAACCAGTTTAGATTCTGGCCCTCTCACTAGCTGTGTGACCCTGGGCAGGTAACTTCACCTCTCTGAGCCTCTGTCTCCCAAGCGAGACGCATGATCCCCGAATTATAACGTTGTGGTAATGATTCAGAAATGATTATATTTGCTTGTGTGTATTTTTTTGTAAGGGTATCATTGATATGCACTCTTATGAAGGTTTCACAGGAAAACACTGTGGTTACTACATTCAGCCATATTATCAAGTCACCCCCATATCTCATTGAAGTCACTGTCCAACAGTGTAGTAAGATGCCACAGAGTCACTATTTGTCTTTCTGTGGTACACTGGCTTCCCCGTGACCCCCAGACACATGAGCATGAAACACAGTACCCCTCAATCCCTTTCTCCCTCCCTCCATCCCCACACACCCTCCCCCCCTTCCCCCAAACCTCCCCTTTGGCAATTGCTAGTCCCCTCTTGGAGTCTGTGAGTCTGCTGCTGTTTTGTTCCTTCAGTTTTTCTTCATTTTTACACTCCACAAATGAGGGGAATCATTTGTTTCTTGTCTTTCTCCCCCTCACTTATTTCACTGAGCATAATACCCTCTAGCTACTTCCATGTTGTTGCGAATGGTAGGATTTGTCTTCTTCTTATGGCTGAATAGTATTCCTTTGTGTATATGTGGAAAATCCATTTCTTACTACACCCCCAACGCCCATTACCACCACGTAGTTGGAAGCAGGGTGGCTCCAGAGACTGAAGCCAGCAAGAAAGCCCCACATTACTTATCTGGACTATTTCCTTAGCGAGTGAGGGATTCTGGGAGACTTACTGCTTTCCTCCGCTCCTGATTCCACCTGCAATTACAGAGGAGAAAACACTGAGAATCAGACCACATCGTGTCCTACTGGCACAGGAATTTTTTTCTCTTGGTGACTCTAGAAAACCAGAGGACAAGCCATGGTTGAGCCAAAGGTCCCTAAAACAGGCACAGACAGCACATACGGAAAAGACAAAAGCTTTTCCTGGAAAGTGTAGCTCTCCAGTCTGGTTTGGGTGCAATTACAAAATTCTTAATCCAAAATGGAAAAATTGCTGAGGGAAAAGCCCCCTAAAATGCAATTTACAATCCAATAACTGACAATTTGGGATGCCCTTATAAGTCAAGTATCAGTGGCTAAGATTCTGCTCCGTCTCTCTCCCCCAATAAGCACTACCTAATATCTTTGTTCTGTACGTGATCAATTTTTCTTATCTGAACTTGATTGAAAAAGAAGCCGAGAAAGCAATCAATGTTTCTGTCTTGAAGAAAGGCAAACTTACCGTGGCTCCTGATGGGACCTCCTCCTCCACCCTGCTTTCACAGGGCTCCACCACGTCCTCAGGGGCAACTAGGAAGATGCAGAATTGAGTCAGTACAGTGCTGGTGCTCAGGAATTACTCAGGGAACTGAGTCTGATTACACAAAGGAGGAACATGGATGTGGGTGGTTAAAGAGCACAGACGGAGCTGCTGGGCCATCCCCCTTGTTGGAAGAAGGACGGTGGAGTGAACAGGAGTGAACAGGAGAGACATGAGAATCAAAATCTTGGCTTTCTAGGTAAAGACACCCTGAGGCATGGTGACACAGTCAGTCTACAAATAGTGCTGCTGACTCTGAACCCACACCCTGTGGCCACGACAAAACATATGTGTAATTGTTCTCCAGAATGATCCAGTTGCCTGACTCCTGGTCAACAGACCATAGGTTAGCTTTTGGAAAGAGATCTGGACGAAAGGTCAAAGAACTAAGAAACACATTACACTGGGGATTAAAGATGGTGGCGGGAGAGGTGAAACAGCGGCTTCCTCCTAAAACTGCATATAATACGAAAATATAACTGATACAACTACTCCTGAAAGAGCAACAGGGAAGAGGACTGCACCAAACTGCATACGCATGGAGACAAGAGCAGACCTCACAGAAAATGGTAATGTACTAAATCCGTGGCCCTGCAGGACCCAAGCCCTTCCCCCACCCCAGCTCACCAGAGGGAGGGAGAGAAACAGAGCAGGGAGGGAGTGGAGACTTGGGACTGCTGAATACCTAACTCCAGAGATCTGCTCTGGGAGCACAAACGTATATTTCATGGTGCTTGCATGACACTTGTAATCAGGGGGTTGGAAAGCTAAGACAGGCAGAATTCCTGGAGAGACTTGAGATTACAGCTGCTTGTGGAATGCAGGTATCCATATCTGGCTGCTCTTTGACAAAAGAAAGGCGGACAGTATGAGAGACTTCCTAACAAGGAAGCCCTTAGCAAGAGGACTGCTAATGGGGCAAGGATTGCACAGAGCTTACTGCTCAGGAGAAAGGATAGGTAGACAACATTCACAATCTTCAGGTGCTCCAGCTCCATGGCTGCCTACACAGCTCCAAGAATCTCCTCTGTGATAGGCAGCCTACTGTGCATTTCTCCCGGCCAGCCCCACCTGGCTCGCAAACCGGCAAACCCTACCCTGGTGTTAGGCCAGCCAGAGGGAAGCTCTGTCTACAGCAACTACAAACGCAAAGCATAGAGACTTATACCTGTGTGCTCGACCCACTGGTTCAGGCAGTGGAGACAGGCATAGCAGCCGGGAAGCAGGAAACAGCTCTTTCCTCCCCCCAGGCACCAATACCACTCCCCTGTGACCCACAACATTGCTTCAGAGGCTGAGCAGTTCCAGAGAGTAGAGTTTTTGGGCACTAGAGGGTGCCATACGCAAATATGAAACACCAAAGGAACCTGGTTCAGAGTAAAATTATTAACACAACTCCTGAGAAAGATTTAAATGATATAGACCTCATGACTCCCCCTGAAAGGGAGTTCAAAATAAAAATCATTTTGAGGTATGGAAAGATATTCAAGAACTCAGGAATGAACTCCAGTTGGAGATCCAATGAAGAGCACAATAGAGGGTATTAAAAGCAGATTGGATGTGGTGGAGGAGACGATAAATGAAATAGAAACTAGAGAAGAGGAATATAAAGAAGCTGAGGCACATAGAGAAAAAAGAATCTCTAAGAATGAATGAATATTGAGAGAACTGTGTGACCAATCCAAAAGGAACAATATTCACATTATAGGGGTACCAGAAGAAGAAGAGAGTGAAATAGGGATAGAAAGTGTCTTTGAGGAGGTAATTGCTGAAAACTTCCCCAATCTGGGGAAGGAGATAGTCTCTCAGGCCATGGAGGTGCACAGATCTCCCAACACAAGGGACCCAAGGAAGACAACACCAAGACATATAGTAATTAAAATGCAAAGATCAAGGATAAGGACAGACTATTAAAAGAAGCCAGAGAGAGAAAGAAGATCACATACAAAGGAAAACCCAACAGGCTATCATCAGACTTCTCAGCAGAAACCTTACAGGCCAGAAGGGAGTGGCATGATGTATTTAATGTAATGAAGCAGAAGGGCCTTGAACTAAGATTACTTTATCCAGCAAGATTACCATTTAAATTTGAAGGAGGGATTAAACAATTCCCAGATAAGCAAAAGCTGGGAGAATGTACCTCCCACAAACCATCAGCGTAGTAAGATGTCACATAGTCAGTACTTGTCTTCTCTGTGCTACACTGTCTTCCTCTTGACACCTGTGGCATTATGACATCAGTGCCAGTCATAATGCCCCTCAATCCCCTTCTCCTCCCTCACCCCTCCCCCACTCCTCCCCTTTGGTAACCGCTAGTTCCTTCTTGGAGTCTGTGACTCTGCTTTTGTTTTGTTCCTTCAGTTTGCTTCATGTTATACTCCACAAATGGGCACTCACATTCTTATGATCTCTTTTGGAAAACTATTTCCAAGTGACCCTTGAACAACATGGGTTTCAACTCTATGGTTCCACTTACAGTGGATTTTTTTCAACAAATACACTAAGGTACTGGAAACAGATTTTTTCTTTTGGTTTTCTTAATAGTATTTTCTTTTCTTTACCTTTCTTTATTGTAAGAATACAACATATAATGCATTTAACATACAAAATATGCGTTAGGTGACTATTTATGTTATCAGTAAGATTTCAGATCAACCATAGGCTATTAGTAGTTAATTTGGAGGAAGTCAAGGTTATTCTCCCAGGTATAAACCTATCCATATATGGCCAATATGATAAAGGAGCCATGAATATACAATGAGGAAAAGACATTCTCTTCAATAACTGGTATTGGGCAATCACTGTATAATTCCGTACACAAAAGTCAACTTGAAATGGATTAAAGACTTAAAGGTAAGACATGAAATCATAAAACTCCCAGAGGAAAACATAGGCAAAAATCTCTTGAATATAAACATAAGCAAATTTTTCTGGACACCTCCCCTCAGGCAACAGAAACAAAAGCAAAAATGAACAATGGGACAACATGAAAGTAAAAATCTCCTGTGCAGCAAAGGACACCGTCAGCAGAACAAAAAGGCATCCTACAGGATGGGAGAACATCTTCATAAATGACATATCTAATAAGGGGTTAGCATCCAAAATATATAAAGAACTCATACAACTCAACACTAAAAACAAAGAAACAAAAACCCAACAACCTGATTAAAAAATGGGCAGGGGACCTGAACAGACATTTCTCCGAAGAAGAAATACAGATGGCCAACAGGCACATGAAAAGATGCTGCACATCACTAACTATCAGGGAAATGCAAATCAAAACCACAATGAGATAGCACCTCACACCAGTCAGAATGGCCATTATCCAAAGGACAAGAAATGACAACTGTTGGCAAGGATGTGGAGAAATGGGAACCCTCCCACACTCTTGGTGGGAATAGAAATTGCTGCAGCCACTATGGAAAGCAGTATGGAAGTTCCTCAAAAACTAAAATAGAAATACCATACAGAGCAGTAATTTCACTTCTAGAAATTTACCTGAGGAAAACAAAATCCCTGATTTGGAAAGGCACACGCACCCCTATGTTTACTGCTGCATTATCTACAGTAGCCAAGATGGGAAACAACCAAAGGGCCCATCAGTAAATAAATGGATAGAGACGAGGTGTGGAGTATTATTCAGCTGTAAGAAAGAAAGAAAGCCTGCCATTTGTGATAGCATGGATGGACCTAGAGGGTACGATGCTAAGTCAAGCCAGGCAGTGAAAGACAAATACCATTTGATTTCAGTTATTTGTGGAATCTAAAAAAAAGACAAAATGATCAAAATAGCAGTAGACTCATAGACACTGAGCAGTGGCTGGTGGTTACCTTGGGAGAGGGGTTGGGATTAGTGGGTGGGGAGGAGGAAAGGGAAAAAGGGACACAAAAATTCTCATTCATAATACAAGTTGTTCGTGGGAATGGTAACACAGCATGGCCAATATAGGCAATGATTCTGTTACATCTTTCTGTGATGACAGATAGTAACTGCATTAGTTGGGGTGAGAATTTAGTGATGTGAACCACTGTGTTGTACATTTGAAACTAATATAAGATTGTATATTAACTATACTTCAATTTAAAAACGTGGTATTCAAATTTCAATTGCACTGGGTCGGGGGTCAGCGCCTCCACCCCTGTGGTGTCCAGGGTTCAACAATCTATGAACAGGAGTAACGTGACCCAAAATGTGCTGACCTCAACACACATTCAGTGTCAGAAGCGCAGGGAAGGTTTGTGATAAGGTGATAGATTCCCTTTCTTGTGGGAAATGCCTCCCTCCTCATCTCAAGCGTTTTAAATTTCTGAAGTTAATTTTAATTGATGAGGCTAAAAAAACTGCCATGTTTTCCCCAGAGCTGGGAAGTGAGAGGTGTAGAGTATAAGAGAAAATGGAATGTTTTTCTAATTGGAGAAAAAGATAAGGTAACCAAGTTGATAGAATAACCAAAAATAGAAATTGAGGAATAAACAAAACTATACAACATCTGTATGACCAATTAGAGAAAAGAAATTTTAAAAAGATGAGAAAAAGCTAACAAGTCCATTAGTAGCAACAGCATTCTGAGATCTTTATGAACGTACCTTTACAACAACAGTTCAGGTTTCCCATGTCCAAAGGCTCTGGGTATGAAGCTGAGAGCTTCTCACCTGTCACCAGAGGGAACTACTCAGCTCACAGTGAGGCACTTGAAACAGAACTCAAGGTGGGCATCACCGCGTTACCATGGTGACTGCGCATCATAGAAGTTTGAGGGAATGCAGCCCCGCCCACTTCAGGTCCCACTGCCCCAGTTAAGACAAGTGTGTACTTAGTGCACAAGTGTGGTACTTAAAAGAAAGTTCTGTTTCAAGAACTGATCCCTAGTGTCACCCATTATTCTCCATTTCTTAAGACACATTACATGAGGGGAATGACCAACCCCCCAGATAGAGTCAATAACCAAAATTTCAGGGGGAAATGGACAAACAAAACATTTTGAAAATAAATGGGTGTCCCATTTTTTATGTGAAATACCACCCCTACCCATTTCTAGCATCCTGAGTCACCAGACATTTCTAGAATAATTTAAAGTTAGTTCCAGATGAAATAAAGGACATTAATGGAAATTCCATTTAGAAAATCATATTTCTCTCTCTAAGCATGTATTCATCAAATTATATAAGACTTTCACTCATCATCTATGTATCCTATCTACATTTTCCTCTGTGTGTAGCTAAGACTGTAGACTTAGATCTCTCAGTCTTTGTGAATTCACTGAACAACTTCTTGGTCATTGTGTGTGTGAAAAGGTGACTCTTCACTGAACAATTAAGGGGAAAAAAAAATCACTGTATTTTCATCCCTGCATTTCTTTGAGGTGGAGTGGGTTAAGTGAAAAACATATAATTAATGGTTTTCTAAATGAAATATTTTGAATAACCCCCAAACTGTAGGATTAAATGTGTGCTCTGGCTAATAAATTGACACTCAACATAAATGTTTTTATTTGTTCATGAAAACTAGCAAATAGAAGCAGAGTGACCAGCCCTCAAGTACACAGAACACATGAAAATTTTAGAGCAAAAATAAGAGCGTGGCCATATTTACAATAGAATAAGTTCCCCTTATGGTTTGAAATTTTACACTACCAACATTAATCATTGCTGATTCACTGCAAATTACTAGAAATAACAATCAAATAGGACATAGAAATATGGCATCAATATAGTAAACGCCTTCTTTTTTCCCAAGAGGATGAAAGGAGAAAATATTAAGTAAATGGTATTGACTTCCAGTTACTAAATTGTACATCAATCTGAGGCAGGTGATAGAGGGATGCAGGCAGATAGAGTGCAGGGCCCCTGTAAGTTTCAAGGCCTTTGTAAGTTTCGAAAGAAAGTATCCTACTCAGCCATTCAAAAGTACACTTAGATAGATCTCAGCTCTGATTGGTTACGCCCTATGCAAGGGAAGCATTGCACTATCAGCCAGTCAAGAGTGGGGTGTGATGGCATTCTTCAATGAACTGGAGAAAATCATTCTAAAATTCATATGGAACAGCAAAAGACCCCGAATAGCCAAACCAATCCTAAGAAGGAAGAATAAAGCTGGGGGGAGTACACTCCCCAACTTCAAGCTCTACTACAAAGCCACAGTAATCAAGACAATTTGGTACTGGCACAAGAACAGACCCATAGATCAGTGGAACAGAATAGAGAGCCCAGCTATAAATCCAAGCATATATGGTCAATTAATATATGATAAAGGAGAAATGGATATACAATGGGAAATGACAGCCTCTTCAACAACTGGTGCTGGGAAAACTGGACAGCTACATGTAAGAGAATGAAACTGGATTACTGTCTAACTCCATACACAAACGTAAACTCTAAGTGGATCAAGACCTGAATGTAAGTCATGAAACCATAAAACTCTTAGAAGAAAACATAGGCAAAAATATCCTGAATATAAACATGAGCAACTTTTTCCTGAATGCATTTCTTTGGGCAAGAGAAACAAAATAAAAAATGAACAAATGGGACTGCATCATGCTAAAAAGCTTTTGTACAGCAAAGGACACCATCAGCAGAACAAAAAGGCATTCTACAGTATGGGAGAATATATTCATAAATGACATATCTGGCAAGGGGTTAACACCCAAAATATATAAAGAGCTCACAAACCTCAACACCCAAAAAGCAAATAACCTGATCAAAAAACGGGCAGAGGATATAAACAGACACTTCTCCAAAGAAGAAATTCAGATGGCCAACAGGCACCTGAAGAGATGCTCCACATCTCTAATCATCAGGGAAATGCAAATTAAAACCACAATGAGATATCACCTCACACGAGTTAGGATGGCCAACATCCAAAAGACAAGGAACAACAAATGCTGGTGAGGATGCGGAGAAAGGGGAACTCTCCTACACTGTTGGTGGAAATGTAATATAGTTCAACCATTGTGGAAAGCAATATGGAAGTTCCTCAAAAAACTCAAAATATAAATACCATTTGACCCAGGAATTCCACTCCTAGGAATTTACCTGAAGAAAACAAGATCCCAGATTCAAAAAGACATATGCACCTCTATGTTTACTGCAGCACTATTTACAATAGCCAAGAAGTGGAAGCAACCTAAGTGTCCATCAGTAGGTGGTACATACACAGGGGAATCTTATTCAGCCATAAGAAGAAAACAAATCTTACCATTTGCAATAACATGGATGGAGCTAGAGGGTATTATGATCAGTGACATAAGCCAGGTGGAGAAAGATAAGTACCAAATGATTTCACTCATCTGTGGAGTATAAGAACAAAGAAAAAAAACTGAAGGAAAAAAACAGCAGCAGACTCACAGAACCCAAGAATGGACTAGTAGTTACAAAGGGAAAGTGGGTGGGGAGGGTGGGCAGGAAGGTGAGAAGGGGATTAAAAGGTATTATGATTAGCACACATAATGTAGGTCGGGCACGGGGAAGACAGTATAGCACAGAGAAGACAAGTAGTGACTCTATAGCATCTCACTACGCTGATGGACAGTGACTGTTATGGGGCATGTGGGGGGGTACTTGATAGTATGGGTGAATGTAGTAAACACAATGTTGCTAATGTGAAACCTTCATAAGATTGTATATCAATGATACCTTAATAAAAAAATATTTAAGAAGTCAAATAACACTAAAAGGCTCATAATAAAAGACAACAGTCACCTCCTCTCCCCTACCCAGATCCATTTCCTGGAGGGTGCCATATAAACTTTTATTACTTCTTCTAGTTTTTACTGTTCCATTTCTCAATATCCTAATACTATAATTTAATGTCATATTAATTTGAGACATTATCTAATGGCTTCCTATTATGACTGACAAATATTTAACAATTTGCCTAATGTATACAGCCTCACCTTCTTGATATATTTCCTTAAGTTTTTGTTAAATCAAAGTTAGGCTTGCTATAATTTTATGACTATGTAAAGATTGCTTAGTATTAAGCAAAGAAGGGATTATGAATATGATCTGTTTATTATTCAAATTGTTTCATGTTGCAGTTTCACTGTCAAATAACTGTCAGTTTTATTTTCCAAGCAGTCCCATATGTCAAATACTCAGCATTTTCTTTCCCTTGCCCTGGGAGACTTCACTCCCAGAGTGCCCCATTCTTCTGCTGTATGACTCATAATTCCTATTACCTATTACCTGGTTCTGTCTTCCTTTTTCTTAGTTTACTTGTTCATTTTGATGAAGTTTATCCTCCAGTAACTTCCCTAAGAAATAATACATTGGTGATAAAAATTCCCTGCCCTTACATGCCCCCAGATGTCTTTGTTGTGGCTTCCTACTTGGTTTATGGTTTGTACGAGGTTGAATAGTGTCCCCTCAAAATTCACATCCACCTGGAGCCTCAGAATGTGACCTCATTTAGAAATGGGGTCTTCACAGATGCAATTCGTTATGGACTAGAGTATGCCCGAAGTCCAACGACTGACGTCCTTATAAGAAGGCCATGGGAAGACAAAGGCAGAGAATGAAATGATACACCTACAAGGAGGGCTGGGGAGTACTAACTACCACAGAGGCAGGAGAGCAACAAGCAAGAGATCCTTTCTCAGAACATCTAAAAGGAATCAATCCTGCTGATATCTTCATTTTGGACTTCTGGTCTCCGTAACTGTGTGAGAATACATTTCTGTCAAGCTACCCAGCTTGTGGGTACTTCCAGCAATACCAGCCCTAGGAAACTAACATATGGGTTATCTGGGTATAAAATTCCACACCAAGCATAACTGAGTCCAACTGCCCACAAATCCATGACACTGCAGCTCCAGCGTGGCCTGAGAAGCCTCATTTGTGTGTGATGGGCCCTTCCCACCACAAATCCCTGGGGTCCTACAGTTCACGAAGATCTGTCTTGTGTGTTTCTCTTTTTGTTAATTGAGATGGGCATGTGGAGAGCCTTTTCCGTCTGGAAAGTCAAGTCCCTCCATTCTGGGTATTTTTCTGATGCTTTTTCTTTCAAAATTTCCTCTCTTTTATTTGTTGAAAGTAAAAATCTCCCAGATTCTTACCCTACTACCTGTTCTCTGCTTCTCTTCTGTTCTTTCTTAGAGATTCCTTGGCTCCATGCCCTCTATTTTCTCCTTGTCACTTTTTCTGCTTGTTTGGGTTTTTCTCATACTGGAAACTTTCCTCAAATGCCCAGTGATCCTTGGCTGGATGGCTGTATTTCAGAGTTCAACAGCAAACAGCTGATTGGAAGCTCTCTGTGAGGGAGAGGTTTGTCAACTAACTCTAGAGGGAGGGATAAAAGTAAGGTCCCAGGCAACTTGCAGGAAGGAGTTTAATCACTCCCTCTGTGCCCTCACAGCTTTTGCTGTACCTGCTGCTTCAAATCCTGAGTTTTTCCTAAATTCCAAGGAAGAATCACATTGTTTTCAGGAGTGATAAATGTGGTTGGCCACCTACCACGTTGAACTAGAAGTTTCTTCTATTTTCTGATGTACACAACACAGCAAATATTTCTATTATAACATTTGGTTTAGTGAGAACCTCCAGTTAATCAAGAATACTGGCATTGGGATTTGAGAGATTTGAGCAAACCCCAGTTCTGACATTTACTACACGCTCGACGTTTCTGAAGCTCAGCTTTCTTGTTCTTAAAGAGAAATGGATTTACCCACTTATGAGTAGTCAATGCTAGTACAGGGTGTTCACGATTTCCACAGTGGGGATTGTACAGCACTAACTGGATCACACGTAAGAAGAAAGTGACAAATAGTTTAGGCTAATGTCTGCAGTCCCTGCAGACCCTCAGCATTTTGGTCCGTGGTGTGGAACAGAAGTGGCAATGGAGAGCCGTCATTTAACTAACTAAACAGCATCAGCCCATGTCAGAAATTTCCTGATGGTGAACCATCCTCAAAGATAACTCACAAAACAGTTACATTGCAAGGAAAGGCAGAAAAACATCAATGAATTGCAAACTGTCTCTTCCTTTGGTCAAAGTGTGACTTCTGCACAAAAACAGAGCTGTTTGGAAATTAATCTTCTCCATAATTTCCAGAAACAGTTTATCTTTTTCAAGTCTAACTGGAAAATCCCTCAGGAATTAGAAAACATTAACTCAGCCAGAATTAAGAAATATAGTAACAAATTATTCATGACTCAAGAAGAGTTCTCATAAAATGTGTTGAATAGTTGTGTTTGAAATACTAACAAATGTTCTCAAATTCTCACATGTACATCCAGACTGGCTGACTTCCTCAAATTCTAGGTACTGTTCAGTAAAATTTCATTTATCCAACAGACCAGAGATTCTTATTCCTAAAGAGTAGGATATTGCATGAAAGGCACATTTGGAAATATGTTCATTATTTTTTATCCAGTATTTTCATTCAATACTTTATTGCTCCTAAAGATGACCTCATATTTCGCTTTTGAATGGAATTTCCTGATTATAAAAGTAATGTGTCTGGTTTAGAAAATTTCAAAAGTAGAATTCACATTAACATCCAGCATTACCATCAAAGATTACTTCAGTTTGGATGCCCCGTTTTCATCAAAGTATTTCATCTGTCCTGAGATGTAATAAAGCTGAAAGTTTAAAAAGCAGATCGTGCGGAGAGAGATGAATAGGGAGAGCGCAGAGGGTTTTTAGGGTAGTGAATATATTCCGTGTGATACCGTGACTACGGGTATATATTATCTGCTTGTCCAAATCTACAGCGGGACAATATCAAGAATGAACCGTCATGTAGGCTGTGGGCCTCGGTGATGGTGACGTGTCAGTGTAGGTTCATTGATTGTAGTGAATGTGTCACTCCAGTGGGGGATGCTGATAATGGGGGAGGCGGTGCATGCGGTGGGGACAAGGGAGTGTAGGGCAGATCTCTGTACCTTCTTAATTTTGCTGTGGAGTTATAACTGCTCTAAAAATGTCTTAACTAAAGAGAAACAGTAGATTGAAATAGAAATATCCAAGTTGTTCCAAACACACTTAAAAGTTTTCCATTATCTGAATTGGGCACGGTTTTTAAATTTAAATGTAAAGTAATTAAAATTAAATTAAAAATTGATTTGCTCATTCTGACTAGCCACGTTTGAAGCGCTTGAAAACCCCATGTAGTCAGTGGCTACTGTACTGGATGACGCAGATGCAGATGGACAGGCACACGGACACGTAGGGGTAAGGGGCAGGAATAGGACTATGGCACGTGTCAATAGATATGATTTCAGTGGTTGCAGACTTTACCATTTGTTCTGTGGCTATATATGGCATAATAAACCTATTTAATGATATCATTTTGGACATTTGTTTTTTACTATTTCTGTCTATTTTTGCTAAGTCAATTTGTACTATATTTATGATTATTTCCTTAGGACAGATTATAGAAATGGTATTACTAAGTTCAGGTTGAGTATTACTAAGTCTTTCTCCAGATCAGTGTTCTTCAGAAAAACAGAACTAACAGGATGTATATATAAAGAGAAGTTTATTTTAAGGAGTCGACTCATGCAGTTGTGGAGGCTGGCAAGGCAAAGATCCGTCAGGTGGGTCAGTAGATGCGACTTCCAGGGAAGAGAGTAGGAGCTGCAGCTGGAGTCTGAAGGCGGTCTGCTGGCAGAGTTTCCTCTTCAGGGAAGGTCAGTCTTCTTACAGCCTTCAGCTGACCCGATAAGGCCTAACCAAGTTCTGGAATAAATCTGCTCTACTCAAAGTCTAGTGACTTAAATTTTAACCTCATCTAAAAAATATCTTTACAGAAACATCTAGAACAATATTTGACCAAATATCTGGGTACTGTGACCTAGCCAAGTGGACACACAAAATTAAACCTTCACATTAAGTTTTAGGTTCCTGATATATATTGCCCAGTCATTTGTAATACTTTACATGCTCATCTGCAGTATATGAGTTTAGCATATCACAAGTAATTGATGTCATCTTTTTCATTCCTTGCTAATTGTATATGCAAAAAATTCCATAATTTTAATTTACATACTTTTGCTTACTGTGAGGTTAAACATTCTCTCATACATATTGACAATCTATGTGTCTTATTCTGTTAATTGTCCACCTCATTATTTTTTGCCCATCTTTTATATGTAAAAAGCAATGAAGAAATCACAAAGGAAAAAGTTTCTTATATTCAATTCTACAAAACTTAAGAAAATGTGTATAGAGATTAAAAACGCAAATGGTAGATTTGGGAGTCTATTTGAACAAATATGACATACTTATTAGTGACACATTATTGTTAAATCTCTACTGCTCGATACAGTTTTGAGATGTAGTGAGCTTCTTTGCAGAAAAGTTATTTAAGCCAAGATAGGGTGACTAATGTCAGAGATGCCCCCAAATAAATTCCTAAATTAAGAAACCCCTGAACTACTTAACACTAAAATGTGAGACTGCTCTTATAATGCCTCTGCCACCAACACTTGCCTCCTGTTCAAAGATCCATGTACACAACTGTGGCTATTTCCTGAAATATTCCTTTAACATGATTCTTCAGCACAAGATCTTTCCAATAATATAGCCAGGCACTATTCTAAGCTCTACATAACTCAAAACTGAACCGTCAGGTGAACTATGGACTCTGGGTGTTTTTGATGTGTCTGTGTAGGTACTATTTAACCCCCACAACTACCTTATTGAGTAAGTACAATTCTAATTTGCATCTTAGAGATGAGAAAACTGAAGCCCAACAAGACTAAATGATTCACCAGTCAGTTATAAATGGCGACATGTTACTGGCGCTCATTGATGCATTATGTCCACCCAGTTGGCGAGTTATATGTTTATTTATCTCCAAACTAGTTCTCAGAATTATCTGGGATGACTCTCACAAGTTAACATTCAAGAAAGACATTTAAAAGTAAAGTTGAACATCACTTCAATGAACAGTATCTTATTCTGTTCGATGCAAGTGTAAATGGTATTGTTTCCTTAATTTCTCTTTCTGCCAGTTTGTCATTTGTGTATAGAAATGAAAGAGATTGTGTACAGTGATTTTGTATCCTGTGACTTTACTGAATTCATTTGTTAATTCGAACAGACTTTTGGTGTGTTCCTGAGGGTTTTCTATAGACAGTATTATGTCATCTTCAAATAGGGATGATTTTACTTATTTCTTACCAATTTAGATGCCTTGTATGTCTTTTTCTTATCTGATTTTTGTGGCTAGGACTCCCAGTACTGTGAAAAAAGTACTTTGATGAAAAGTGGTGATAGTAGACATCCTTGTCTTGTTCCTGATCTTAGAGGAAAAGCTTTCAGCTTTTGCCATTGAGTATGATGTTAGCTGTGGGTTTATCATACATGGCCTTTATTACATTGAGGTATATTTCCACTTTGTTAAGAGTTTTTATCACAAGGGATGCTTAATTTCTGTCAAATGCATTTTTTGCATCTATTGAGATTATCATATGGTTTTTATCCTTCCTTTTTTTAATGTGGTGCATCACATTCATTGAGTTGTGCATATTGAACCATCCTTACATCCCTGGAATAAATCCCACTTAGTTGTGGTAAGTGATCCTTTTAATGTATTTTTGAATTTGGTTTGGTAATATTTTGTACAATATTTTTGCATCTTTGTTCACCAGGGATATTGGTCTTTAATTTTCTTTTCTTAGTAGTATTTTTCTTTGGTTTTAGTATGAGGGTAATGCTGAATTCATAAAATGAATTGAAAGCATTCCTTCCTCTTCAATTTTTTTGAATAGTTTGAGAAAGATAGGTATTAACTCTTTAAATGTTTGATAGAATTATCCTGTGAAGCTATCTGGTTCTAGAATTTTGTTTGGTGGTAGTTTTTTGATCACTGATTCAATTTTGTTATGAGTAATCTGTGTGTTCAAATTTTCTATTTCTTCCAGGTTCAGTGTTAGAGGATTGCATGTGTCGAGGAATTTATTCATATCTTCTAGGTTGTTGAATTTGTTGGCATATAATGTTTTATAGTAATCTCTTATAGTCATTTCTGTGGTGTCAGTTGTAACTTCTCTTTCATTTCTGACTTTACTTATTTGAGTCCTTTCTCTTTTTTTCCTGATGAGTCTAACTAATAGTTTATTAATTTTGTTTATCTTCTTGAATAACCAGCTCCTAGTTTCATTGATCCTTTATATTTTTTAGTCTCTATTTAATTTATTTCCATTCTGATCTTTTTTATTTCCTTCCGTCTACTAACTTCTGGCTTTGTTCTTTTCCTAGATCCTTTAGGTATAGGGTTTGATTGTTTAAGACTTTTCTTATTTCTTCAGGTAAGCCTGCAATGCTATAAACTTTTCTCTTAGAACAGCTTTTGCTGCTACCCAAAGACATCGAACCATTGGGTTTCTATTTTTATTATTCTCCAAATATTTTTGATTTCCTCTTTAATTTCTTTGTTGACCCATTCATTGTTTGGTAGCATGCTGTTTGGCCTCCATGTATTTGTGCTTTTGCCAGTTCTTTTGTAATAGATTTCCAGTTTCATACAGTTGTGGTCAGAAGAGATTCTTGGCATGATTTCAATCTTCTTAAATTTATTGAGACTTATTTTGTGGCCTAACATGACCTACCCCAGAGAATAGTCTAGGATAGTGCTAAATAAATAGTAAAATCTATACTTTTCTGGATTATGAATTTTCTTATGGGAAATTAAGAAATTTCCCAGCCAGAAATCATACTTACAGGGTGATTACTCAGGAAAGAAAAAGATGTTTGAGTTGTATATTTTGAAGCACAGTAGGTCACAAAATAAGAAACGGTAGGTCATTCAAAACAGATCAGGAGAACAGCAGCTTGGGGCTTAGCTCTGCCGCCAATTGTGTGTGACCTGGATGGCCCTCTTGACACCTCCATTACTTCAGGGGAAAAAAAGATAAGTTGGACTTGCAGGGTTTTTTCAAAGCTCATCATCTGTGAGTCTGAACACAAATATAGAAAAGCTTTACTCCTGGAAAGATGGAAATAAGGGCATCATATATACTTCTGATTGCTAATTAATTTTTTCACCTATTAAATAACCGATGCCCCAAAAAAGTTAGAATGAGCATCATGGCTTTTTCCTGCTTTGCATAGTGTTCCCTTAGCAACAACAGCGACAGAAACTGCTCTGAACCTTGGTAATGATAAATGAAAAGACATGTCTTAGAATTCTTTCCCAGGACCAGAAAATTACTCTCAGCTTAGAATTCACATGAGTCTTCAGTTTCAGCAAGAAAATGTACCTGTATCATTTCCTCCTCACTTCCTGAATTCTACCCTGAGGGGATTTGCTGAAAAAAGTGAGAGGGGCATAGTGTGTTTAGAGATGAGTAAAGCAGCTAGTGCTGTATCTGTTCTCAGAGTCACAGTCGAGAAGAGGTAGTACTCTGGGCCTGGCTTGCAGTGAAATGTTGACCAGATAAATCCCAAGCTTAAATCATAGGAAATAAATCTTTGCACCTTGGATGCATTCACTGAGTGCTCCATATCTTTGGGGAAATTTTTATTTCACACATGGCCAAAACTATTTTTTATGGATTTTTGGTTTTGTCCCCAGAAACTGCAAATTGGAAGAATGCATATATGAAACTGGGATGTTTACCCATATTTATGAACTGTCTTTCTTAGAGAAAAATTCCAGTTGCAGTCATGTTAATCGCTCTTACTCCTCAATTCTTTCAACTGATTAATTATCCTTCCTGGTTTTAGTCCAGTCTGTCATGAGAGTATTAAAAGCTACTAGAACAAAGAACTGCTATTTACACTAAGAATTTACACCAAAATATTATAGTTACTACTATAGTTAAGTGGATGAATAATTTCTTCCGAAAATCATGACTTATCTATTATTATTATTTTTACAGCAGAGATTGGCTGCTTCTCCAGAGGCCTAAAATGGGGCTTTAGTTCAAGAAGTTTAGATAATGCTCTTTTTCAGCTGAGCAAAAGTTTGGAATAGGGCTTCTACGGAGTAGTAACCACCCCCAACTCCATGAGAAACCTAAGATAAAATTTCGGTAACGGTTGCCTGAATTTTTCCTATGTGCCTACCACGCAAGCTTCTCTCCAAGCTGAATGTTCCTCTTTACATTCCCCTGTGTACCTGCAGGTCATGTGAGTGGAGAGTGGGGACACAGCTTCCCCATGTGGCTGGCTGTCCCAGCCGCATTACACGATACAGCCAGTGACCTGTATTTCCTTAACGAATGGTTGAAAGACACGTTTGCAAATTGAGAGATTACACTGTCTAGCTATTCAATTATTTATTTGTCTAAAATCTGAAGTCTCATCGTTATCAATCCAAAGCTGTTGCTTTGGAAAATTCAGCATTTGCGGTCGCTGTATAAAACACAATCTGCCTTAGTTTAAACTCATAAATAATTGGAAAGCGATAAGGAAACGAACTTGCCTCCCAAGAGTATCTTGTATCTTACTGAGGGATTTCCTCCCAAACACAGTCATGTCATAAAATTTCAATAGAACAAAATTATTGGTACTTTCATTCCAAAAATAAAAAACTTTGGAAACTGCATGATGATAGGTAAGTCCATCGCTTTGTGAAAATTAAACACATACATATTAAGTCACTCAGATTATAAAGTTAAAAGTTTTCTCAAAGTTTTTATGTAATTTCCAACTTGGAGAAATTTGGATATCTGCATTGGGTGCTAGTCAACATACTGAATTATTTGAGATGTAGCCAAGAAGAACAATTCTTGACAGATAAAGGAAAACCATGCTCTTAAGTAGCCTCTGATGTGTGCTTTCCAGTAATTTTCAACTAAACTTGGCAGCAACCAGAGTTACAACCCTCAACAAGCCCCGTGCTGCAGCAGCACAGTGCAATCTTTCTGAACAGTTCAGGGGTGCTTATTCCACACGGGTGTTGCTCAAATACAGATGCAAATGCTGTGAGCATGTAAGAGGTCGCCCCTCTACCACAAGCACCAGAGGACAGGCAGGGAAAGATGGGAACAAGGTGGGAGAACAATTCGGGGCCGGCAGAGACTCAGGGAAAAGTGATCGGGCCAGTGTGGGAGCGCACCCGCGGTGGGCTTTTGCGTCTGTTTGAGTTGGGTGGTGCAAGCCTCAATCTCATCCTGTCGTTCCACCCCTGCCCCAAGCGCACAGACTGGGAGGGTCTCTTCAGCAGATGTCAGTACCCTCCCACTAGGCACATAATCCTGCATGCCAAAGGCTGCTCTGCCTGTTCCTACGGTGAGTCAGAAGTACCAGAGAGCCCATCCTGAGACCATCTCTCAGGCTGCCACGCGAAGGGATTGGTGCATACATAGCTGAGGCATGCTGAGCGCTGTTTCCCCAACTGCACGGTTTCCCCAGCTGTCCATAGGCTCGCTGTTTGACAGCTTTCCTTCCCTGGCGGTTTTCCCTCTTCTGGCTCACCAGCATTGCAGCTTTTCTAGGATCACCTCCCAAATAAACTGCTTGCACAGGAATCCTTGTGTGAAGGGTCCGCTTCTGAGTGGGCGTCGGAGAGCCAACGAAGCCAGTCTCTCTGCCTAGTACAGAGAAGACAGGGAAAGGATGTTCACTCGCAGTACAGAAACAGAAACAGGACTGGAACCATTCTGTACGTCAGGCGGCTTGGTTGGTTGTACATGTCCCCTTATTTGCTTCCTGTTCCTTTCCTGGGTGTCCATCTTGGCTTCAACAATTAGTTGTGCAGCTAAGCGTGGGCCGCCTCCTTGACTCTGTGCCGGCCCCTCATCGGTGAAGACACCTGCCTCCCGGCGCTCACTGAGCGTTGTTGTTAGTGTTATTTCCGTTATTCTCCTGAGTCTTTAGACAGTCCTGTAAGGGCTGTCTTGACCTTTCTTGATTGCGATCCAGAAATTAAGGAAAACTTGTAAGCCTCGTCCTGGGCCAAGGGTTAAGGTGAGGCACTTGACGGTGACAGCGGCGTCCCTGAGGGAAAGTCTCACAGACCAGATGAATCTCGGGGTCAGGGGTCAGCCTGGCAGAGCCCAGCTGCGCTCCCTCGCCATCCGCAGAGGGTTATGGTCTAGCTCGGTCACAGAAACCACAGGCTTTTCTTGTGGAAGCTGAGAGAAATGTCACTCCATCATGAGTTGTATTGTTTTCTGACCCTGTATGGAGTACGTACCATTCAGTCCTGAGAAGAAGATTTAGAAAATTTCTGCTGAACCCTAATTACACTCTAACTGACCTCCCATAGAATCGCACCAGAGGAATACATCAGTTTTAGAATCTGGCTCAATGCCTTTCAGCTTCTTAACACTTATTTGACTGAATATGGGAAAAGTCTTCCTCTACTGTGACTTCACAGTTGATTCAAAACCTCAGGGCTTAAAACATATATCTCACTTTGGTTCGTGCCAGTAAACATCTGCCATGATATGGTAAGTGGGGTCTGAAAATCAAGTGCAAAAATTCAGGGTTGAATTATTGCAAGGTTAATAAAAACCAGTGTTTCTGGGCATTCTATGTGGTCCCAGAAGACACAAAAATAAAGAGAGTGAAATTTCCCCTGCTTGCAGCGATCATGTAGCTGGGAAGCTGGCCATTCTTCTCAACCTGGCATCATGTTCCGGAGAGTCTTACGATCTTAGTATCCTAAGATCATCTGCATGTGTCCTCCAGCAACTCTCCTACTGCTCTGAACAAACTCTTCTCCTGCTCACCTTTCAATGTCAGTTTCTCCCTAGGCCTCTGCTCTCAATCCCCGTCCCCTTATAGTCTATGATCCTTCATAAGCAGGAATCATAGCATGTCCCTCTTGTGCTTAACCCCTTCACTGCTTCCCATGACCTGCCCCCTTGCCATCGCCCTTTGCCTTCCTGCTTCCCGCTCACCCTTTACTCGCCCTCCTTCAGCCACACCGCCTCCTCCCTTTGCTCAGACACCAGCCGTGCTCTGGCTTCACGGCCTTCACACTGGCAGTCCCTGCGGCACGGAACACCCTTCCCTCAGACATCTCTCGGGACTGACTTCTCATCTTCATTCAAGACGGCCCAAAGCCACCATCTCACTGCATTGGAATTGCAGTTTTCCCCTGCCATCCAATAAGGTGCTTCTAACCCTTCCTTAAGCACCAGAAGAGCTGGAATCTTGTTAGTTTTTTTCCCTGCTGTATCCCCAGGATCTGGACAGTATCTCCCCAGTATTAGGTGCTCAGTGAATATTCCTTCAATGAATGCTGAATGAACGAACTCTCCCTATATGACCTCATACACGTTTGTGACTTCAATGATCAATTTTATGAACCCAAATCCATGTCTCCAGCTGAGTCTTCATTCCCAAGCCTCAGATGATTGGTGTCCATCTGGCCCTGAGCATCACCACTTGGACAGCCCCCAGGCATCTCAAACAAAATATCCCAAATAGATATTTTCTTCCACCTCTTTGCAAATCTCCTCCCCCTCCTCTGTTCACTATCTCAGTAAATAGTGTTGTCCCCACATTGTTGCAAGACAGAAACCTGAGACTCACCCTACACTCCTCTCTCAGTCACCCACCCACTCAGTCGCATCCAGGCCACCTACCTCTCCAGCCTCATTTCATACCTGCCCCTTCACTGTCCAGCCTCCACGGACTCTGACACTCTCATACATACTGCTCCGGCTACTTTGCCCTTCCTCCCCTCACTCAACCTTCTTCACTCAACCCCTCTTGGTCCCAAGCACCTGCTTCTTTCTAGGGTTCCTCCCATAGCAGGCAGTGCACACAGACCCCTACGGCTAGTAACTGCGTCACTTACCCAACTCCAACACTAGGTCTGAGGTCCTAAGTGCAGACCCTATGGGTGATTGAGTCCTGTTGTCTAATACAGTACCTACCACATAGTAGGTGTTTGACACATATTTGGTAAACAAATAGACCCTAGTACCAAATAAGATGCCTGGATTAAGTAGATTAATTTATGATGAAAAAATATATAGATGATCATTATAAAAATGATTTCAATCCTTCACAGTGCCTAGCTCATATTGTTTTCAATATATAGTTTGCTCAATGAATTAATAAATGCAGAGGAAACAGTCTTGACAATGGCAAGAGATTATGAAAATGGCACGAGATCAGTCACTGTGGGTCCCTACTAGGATATTGGAGCTCACAGTCAGTGATGGGATTGTGGCAGGATGGCAGTATATGAGGCAAGAACGTAAAGTGGGGAGAGAGGTCAAATGCCATGGGTGTGGTGGGAAGCAGGCAGTGGGAAGACCTTTGTGGCATTAGGTTGTCAAGAGTGATTGATCGGATGTGTGGTTTAGAAGGATCCCCCTGTGAGAAGAATGAAGAATGGATTGGCAGAACTTGGGTGGGCTGGAGTGGGTGAAAGAGATTTTGGAAGGGACTTTGGAAGATCAAGTAGAAAGCAACCTCAGTAGTTTGAGTGTCAGAACTATAATGATCTAGCTGGGATGAGACTGGAGACATTTCAAAAGTCAACATGGATCTTCCCAGGCAATGGTAGCTAACTCTCCCAAAGCCTGGGTCATATTGGCAAGGCTCCCAGAGTCCTAATATTGTCATGGTAGAATAGCTCATACGTACAGCTCAGGTTAAGGGTCTACCTTGTCTTCTGGTGCAATTCATGAATTGCCAATTTAATGAGGTTGTCATGGTCTCTAAAAGCTCATGCAAGCCCGTATAGCATCCACGCTTCCACTTAAATTCCAAATGTTCCTAAAAAGGCTCCAGAAATACATCAAAGAACATGGGCTACTTAAGCATCATTCTTCTGCTCTGGAAATCAAGGGTTGCATAGTGGGAAAAACTGGGGTCACTTTAAATAACCAACTTCATTTCCAAGATTCAAGCACATTTCTCTGTCTTTTTGCTCTAGTCTAGGTGAAAGGAAGCCTCATTCTTTGGGTGCTGGTCAAAGTTTGATCTACTGTGAAAATTGGCTTGGACATCAAAAAATCCAAGACATAAGACAGAGTGTTTTGAGATGTCCCCCAAAATATATCAAAGGGCCTTGGCTTATTGTTAAGACGGGGCTCTCTTGCCTTCCTATTGGGCTGACATGATCATTGGTCCCGGCTTGATGGTGCGTTACAGGTTTATGACTCCCAGAAGCTGTTCTGTGGGGCTATAATAGAATGAGGGCTGTTTGTATGTGTGGTATACTTTTAAAGTACCTTTGGGTGGACTGGCAATCGGCTAGAAACTCTGCCACCAGGAAGCCTGCCACCCATCTGCCTTTTTCAATAATGACCACGGGGAAAGAGAAACATACTGAGTTTTGAAGTATGTTCTTAAAAATACTACATAAGAATATGAAAACCTGAGTTACTTAATTTTAGTCCTTTTAGGTAAAAACAATAATAATTTGAGATGTCCCCATGTTCTCCATTTTTGTTGCTATTGTTCCAGTGTTCTCCCGGCGCCCCTTGCCCCAGAGCCGAGGGACCCACGGAGGAGTCACCATCTGAAGCTACCTGGGCTGGTGAACCAGGGCATGAAGCCTCATGACCCGGGTCGCTCAACAAGGGGCACGAGAAACTATCTTAGTGTTTACATTCCACTGAGAAAGGACGGAGCTTAATGGCCTGCACAAAGCTGCAGTTGGTGATGGTTGCCGAGCCTGGAAGTTATGCCACAGATTCCAAACGAAGCCCCACTCCGTGGGAACAACCTCTGTTTTTAACTGGTCCCAGCCCTACCACTACAAGTTTATCTTTTTTTACATTTTAAATTATCTTTTACTGACAAGGACAGTACATAGCACATTTTTCAAACATTCTTGATCCTGCTGGAAAGGAGCAGGGCTCCCTGCCTTCCCACCCTTTGGTGCTACTGCCTCGTTTGTCTAGAACCCTAGTATCCCTGCATTTATGTCCAGATCACTCTGGATTGTTTGGACCGAATTCCTCGGGGCAGCTCCTCTGGCCTTGCCAGGTCCAGTCAGGAACCCCTCTCCGTGTTCCCGGGGCAGAGCTCAGCCCCATCCAGCCAAGCCCCACCGTCGCCTGCACGTTTGTCTCCCCAGTTGAGACAGTGACTGACTGACTGCTGACTTGGTCTCCTATCCTAAGGACCTAATCGCAGCATGAACTATGTGCTCAAATATTTGTGAAACGAATAGATGAATCAATGAATGAATGGACAGTCAACGAGAAAAGTCAGTGGACGAGAAGAGGGTATTCTCCTGGGGAGAGTTCCGAGCGGGGCCCCCGAAGGTGGCGGACCGCAGTCGCGGGGTGCGCAGAGCCTGGCCTCTGTTCGCGAGCGCGAGGAGAGGTCTCACCCCCGAGGACCCCGACTTCTGCGAGAAGACCCCAGAACGCACACAAGGGCGCCAGGCGCCAGCAGGTCCAGCTGCAGGAGCGGAGCTTCTGGGCGCGCACCGCGGACGCCCCAGCGTCCCGCCTAGACATCTCCTGCGGGCGGGCATGAGGGCCCAAGGTCCGCGTCGGGGCGAGGCGGGAGGCAGCTGCAGCCCCGCGGCCTCCCCCACCCCCCGCTTCCCTCTGCCCGCCCCCGCTGCGCCCCCTTCCCGGGGCACGCGCGCCGCCCGGGGCCGCCGGGGCGGGGAGGGGTCGGGCCGGGGCGGGGAGAAGCGGTTATAGAGCGGCCGGGAGGGGCGGGGGCGCTGCGCCAACCCGTCCGCGGGACACCGGGAGCGAGAGGCCGCCCGCGCCGCCGCGCGCCCCTGTCCCGCTTCCGAGGACCCGCGCCGTCCCCGCGGCCGGACAGCGTGCCTGGCGCTGCGCTCCGGCCGTGCGCCCAGGGCCCGGCCGCGCGGTTTCCCGAGGTAAGTCCTGCAGGGCGCTGCCGGGGGCCAGCGGGTCCGGGGGAGGGACGGCCCGACAGGGGACTGCAGGACCGCGGGGAAGAAAGTAGGTTTCAGACTCTCAAAATCGCCCCACATTTTCACCTCCTCCAAGTTAGCTGCCTGCACCCCTCCGTTGTCACTCTGTGCTGCACGCTCTGGGTGACCCCCGCCCATGGAGCGCCACCAGGGCTGAACGGTGCCGCTCAACAGTGTGTCCCCACGCTCCGCAGGGCGTCATGTGCGGCAAGCCCCCGGACCCCACAGGGCTGATGAATGAGGATAACCTGCCTGGGGCAGAAGGGGTCCTTCTCAGGTCTGTGCGGGCCCAGCCTGTACTTTGCTTCTCTACCTTCTCCGGAGTTATTAAACATGGTTGGGTTTTCATTGTTGTCTGAGGGGAGAAGGCAGAAAAAACGCCCTTTCTGAATGCCCAGTAACGCCTGCAGGGCGCGGAGCTGCGCTCCTGGCTCAGGATGGACTGGGCAGGTAATCCTAATGTGCGGAGGAGGCAGGCTGTAAGAGGGCAAAATAATGGAACTAGGAAACGGTTTCTTCCCTTTTGTGTCCTTTTGTGATAAAGAGATTTCACTTCCCTTTTTAGAAGTCTACTCTATAGAGATCCTGAAAGATAATCTTTGCCAATGGGAAAAAACAATTTTGATATGGGAGAGGGCTGGTTATATCTCTTGGGAATAGCGGACATGCTGGTGCACATCATAAATAAGCCTTGATATACAAAGGATGTTAGAAGTCCTCTGTTAGGACTTTCTAAAATGACACAATCAGCAGTCACTTTGCTTTCTTAAAGAGAGATCTATTTGATGAGTAGTCTTTTTAATATAAAAATTTCAGGTATGCCATCTGAAAGTTACAATGTTGTACTTATTGTTTAGTGTGCCCATAGATGGGTTCACCTAAATAAAAATCTTGATGAGTCTAAAAAAGTATTTAAAAATACGTGACCTTAAGTTTTTTCCTTATAAAAGAAGTTGCTAATTTCCTTTCTCCTCTCTCATTTTATTCTAAAATATTAGTGCAGAGGAGAACCTGAAAAGAAATTTATCTTCCACTCAAAAGTACATGGGTTTGGGACATAGTCCCACATGAAATCAAATTTTATGATGTACATGAAAGACTTTATGTTTAACACTCATCAGAGAATCATCTTTAGCTTTTTGGTATCAAGAACCTTTTAATTTTATTAGATCTTGTGAAACAATTCTCAAGAAAAATCATTGTTGAATATAATGTGATTGTAATTTCGTTTCCCAATTTCTTCAGATAGTCCAAATTTCAGAAAAATTTGAAAAGTTGTAATGTTTATAAAGAAAAGATTTATTTATTTGCATAGACAATACCAAGAGCGGCTCATTAAGTCACTAAATGAAGGTTAGCTTACAAGATTTGTGAATAAAAGTTAATGCATTATTCATTCATCTGTATACACAATATACTACATAGTCTTGCTAATATAATGGTCTTAAAAATGGCTGAAAAAAAATTCCCTGTCAGCAAGTGTCCCCTCCCTGGAATTTCTCAAAAGCACGTGATTGCTAGCTATGTTGTCTGCAAATAACTAAGTGATCCGGGCTAATGAGGACGTGTTCCCAAGCAAGGACGGTCGCAGACTTCTATGGTCCCGAGAAGTATGAAGATTAGACTTTCTATACTTCTACTTGTATAAGTGTCACAACCATAAAACTTTTCCAAGGTGATCAGATGTTGGCCAAAATCTTTTTTCTCCCTCCCTGACCTTCTTGCTGTTGTTATTGTTTAAAGTAGGGAGTGCTTTAGCTTTTGTCTGAAACAGATTTAGGTTCAAGGTACAGACTAGCTTGGACATTCACTTACCCACTCTGAGCCTTTTCTCGCCTGTCACGTGAGCAGTGATACCTCCCTACCTCACAGGGATGTGTGAGAAAAAATAGGAAGATCCTTTTAAAATGCTCAATAACTGAGGGCAGTAAAGTTTGGATCAAGGCAAATGGAAGCGTTTCCGATAATTCAGTTAATGTAGAGCCCAGTTTTGTTCCATGTCTTGACCTCATTGAAATACCTTGTTTCCATGGAGTGTAACACGTGATTAAGAGAAATGCCTAACTCCCCAAACATTATAATCTCCCTTTTTCCTGGAAATGTTCCAGTTGTGGGGATCATTTACGGAAAGACCTGTCACTCAGGCATGCTGCTCTCCCAGAAGAGAGGTTTGAGAGCTGTGGCCATTCTGATTTCACAATGTTTCTTCCTATCTTCTGCTTTACAGTTTGGGGAAACTTTCCCTAGCAAACTCACATTGTTCCTGCAGGCAGAAGGCTTTGAAAAATGCACTCAGTGTTTCAGTCTTTGCATAATGGGTTTATAGCAAAAATATCTTTTTACTTGTAGCAGAAAGGTATTATATTTACATTCTCAGACTGTCAATATAAAGGCCTCAAAGTCAACCTTAAGTTTTCCAGGGGATGGACTGTTAAAAGGTATAGAGGATCTTTTACAAGACAGTGACTAATTAAAGGCCAAATTTTAACTGAAGAGATCATAGTTAGACTTGGTCTTACCCCTCTCCTGTTTCCTCATCCTCTCTCCAAATTTCTCTTTTCTTGGGAGGATCCCAAGGCCTTGGCAGGTGAATTTGGAAGAAATTGCCATGAACAAAAATGGATACTGTTTGGCTAATGTAAACCATGCACAGGAGAAAAGATCTCTTGTATCTCACATCCCTAATGCCTCCTGGTACCTCATAGGTATTCGATAAACATTTGATGAATGAATGACTCAAAATTTCAAATGTCTGGCTAAAGTTTGCTTGCTTCTCAAGGAAATCTGGAGCAGTTGCACTTCGAAAATCCGCTAGCATGCAAAGTCTAGGCCAGGAAACGGAGGCTTGCGCCTCAGCTTCTGACCTGCAGTTTTGCTCAAGTCAGAAGGCTGGCCTGTCACTGCTGATCCTAAGTCTTATCTTTAGTTGTCTTGGTTGACTGATATAACCTCAAAAGCTAATACCTCCTATGGTTCCAAATGACGTGTCAAAGGAAATTTACTGATTTAAATTTTTTATGAATAGAAAGTTTTCCCCCAAATGCTCACACAGTAGAGGGGAGGGAAGAAGGACAGAGAGTACAAACTAACTTAATCGTATTAATGCAAACCTCAACATTCCCCTCAAGTCACAAAGACATGATACATATACATTCAGCCATTCTTCAACCATTTACAGTTACGGATTGGGCACTGATTTGACTCTAAAATATCGTCATAATGCTCTAATTGCTGTAGCCTAGACTTTAGATGGGAAAGGTTTTGCCAGAGTTCATTGCCAAAGGCATTTGTGTTGGCTTGAAAAGCATAAGGTAATCACTTATTGAGTCCTTTAAAAACAACTTGATTAATGTCTGGCAAGAAATTCTGACTGAACCTCTCCATTACACGAGTCCAAATACAAGAGAACTTTGAAGATCGTGAGCTAGTCATAGTCACATATGGCTATTATTGTTTTGTGGAAAATCCCAGTGTGTCCCACAGCCCATGGGCCATCTTTTGGTGCCCCTGCCTCACCAAGCCAGTTAACTGGATGATCACACTGACCGCCACACTTCTCTGGGACAGTTAGAATCTATAGTACTAAGAAGATGATGTACACTGCAGCAGATTTCCCTATTGTCTTTGTTTCCTAGCAGCTTTTCTTTTCTCTACTGGCTAGCAGACATGTCAGAACCCTGCCCACATTCCTCTGCTTTCACTGCTTCAGGGCCTGCTGGACGCTTCTTCAAGCACCTGTGAAGGCCTGAGAGCTTTCCCTGGCCTTGGGGGCATGCCTGACTCATGTGGAGCGGAGCAGAAGGGCCTGGGAGTTAACGCCACTGGGAACAACCCCTCACTCCTCCCTCGAGAACAGATGAGAGTTGGTGAATAAATAACACACCTTAGAGGCAGCAAGTCTGCAGCGATGATCTATACATTCTTCCAGAGGTTCCTGAGAGAATGAGTTCCAACTGCCCACCATGGCGACCTCCCTGCCTGACAACAATTCCACACTGGCTTCTTTCCCTGGCTCGCTCCCCTACCAGAGTTTTGCAAGATCACCTCCTAAACGAACTAACTGCACAAATTCTTGTCCAGAATCTGCTTCTGAGAAACCCCGCCTACTTTAAGCTTGTTAGCTATTTCAGTAAATGTGGTGTTTTAGCTCTAACTGTACTATAGATTCTGTTCTGGCCAAAAATTGAATCAAGAATGGAATTCTTGCTTTCTGCATGGGAGAACAGAATTGCATCCCCCACCAGGGCCATCTCACTTGTGCCTGGGTCGGCTCATGTGTTGCTCATGACCTGAATTCCCATCAGCTCTCTGAGGACCGTGGCACAGGGACGTGGCAGGAGATAGCAGCGAGGCTCAGCATGACCCCACTATCACACAAAGAGTACATTCTGCTGGTGATGGGAGTTGTTCAAGCACACGCTCTGTCATGATGCAACTGGCCTCTCTTCATTTCGCAAGCGTTCCTGTTCCCTCCCCAGGTTCCATCACCATTTACTTCCTGGATTGGTCAGGGTCCTCCAGAGAAACAGAATCAATAGGATATAGAGAGAGACAGAGGAGGGGGTTCATTATAGGAATTGGCTTACCTGATTATGGAGGATGAGAAGCCCTCTGATCTGCCATTTGCAAGCCAGCGAAAACTGGTAGTGTAATGCAGTCCGATCTGACGGCCTGAGAATCAGGAGAGCCATCCAAGCAGGAGTAAACGGGCGCTCTGGCTCAAGCAGAGGGGGCAGAATGCCTTCCTCTGCTTCTTCGTTCCCTTCGGCCCTCAGTGGGTTGGGTGATGCCCTCTCACGTTGGTGAGGGTGATCTCTGCACTCATTCTATCAATTCCCTCTGGAAACACCTCACAGGTTCACCCAGAAGTAATGTTATACCACCCCTGATCTCAGATAGGTTGACCCGTGAAGTGAACCATCACATTTACCAATCACCTCCTAATCCACCCCCCCCAGAACCTCCTCAGTACTCCAGACCCAGATATCTAACTGCCACAGGCACTTGACCATCTCCCACCACCAACCCAACAAGCCCAAGCAGTACTCACTATATGCCCCACAAACTTTGTTCCCCTCTCTACATGGCACACTGCAGGGGCCCCCCAGGAAATCCAGCAGCAGCCTTGAAGACCTGTCCTCTTCCCTAGCCTTGCTCAGCAGTCCCATCTAATCAGTCTCCCGGTCCTAGCAGTTTAATGCCTAATGACACCTGCAGACTTCTCTCCTCCCTATTGTCTCTGACCCTAGTTCCCCAACACCATCCTTTCTCCCACCCGGACGGCTGCTTCCTGGTCCACCTGCCGGCCTCTGATCTTGCTCCTCTGCTAGCGTTCTCCATATTGCAGTCTTAGCGGGCTTCCTAAAACCTGTACTTTCCTCTGTTTAATCCAAAGATGCAAAATCCCGACCATGGTTGAAGATCTTTCTGCCATCTGAGCTTTATCCACCTTTATCTGCCCCCCTAGTTCTTTGTCACCGCACCTAATCCTTCACTTGTGTAAGGAGAAGTTGCTCTCTCTTTCCTCCTGCCTTTTGCATCTGGAATTTCCTCTGCCTAGAACAGTATTTTTTAGACTACAAATCTGGCTAACTCCTTTCTTCCCCTTAGGGTTCAGCTAATGTGTCTGTTCTTTAGGAAAGCATTACCAGACCATCTGGGCTAGGTAAGGTGTCCTGCCCTGGGCCCCTCGTATTGCTCTCCCACTGAACTGTGGTCTTTGTCTTTCGTGTTCACCAGGCCACCTTCAGGGCCAGCCACTCAGTATGTGCTCCAGCAGTGTCTGTTGTATGAATGAGCAGAAATCAGGTTCCTGGCTAACTGACTGATGACTGTGAGCAAGTCATATAAGCTCTCTGAACTTTGCTTTGCTCATCTAAGGCAGAAAACATTATCTAAGAGCAGGGTGACTGACAGAATTTGATGAAATTGTGGATTTGGGCTCCTGGCACACAACTGATGCTCCATAAATTAGGGCTCCTTCAGATTCAGCAAGGTAAGTACTATGCTTGACTTGACCCTGTAATGTTTTGAGACAGTAAAGGCCAGGACATTCAAGGGGCACTTTGATACAAGGACTTTGGGTGGACCCAGGAGGAAGAGCATATCATGTAACTAAAAGCATCTGCCTTTCTGACATCCTGTCAAACTGTGTGTGGAGTGCATTTTTGGAAATGTAAGTGATATAATAGCATATAATGGCATCTAATTCCCTCCTACAGTGTCTTATAAATAGTTCTCCTCAAGCTTCAACATGGCATTCCCTGAATTAGTGCCACGAATCCAGTTTCTAAACTTAGGAGCTTTTTCCAAGAGTTTTGCCTTAATAAATTTTTCCCAGCTGCAGGTCCTCCTGCATCTCTCCCCTTCTGCACGATTACTGCTATCCTCCTGAAAGGGCGCCAGCAAGCACCTCCTCACTGGCCCCCGGGGACCTGCCGTGCAAGTGCTCACAGACCCTGGCGCCATGTGGAGGTTGCTGTAACTGGGCGGAGGGAAGCACTGAACAAATTCACGGACTTGCACTGGTCAATGATTCTGGCAAAGAAGTTTTTAGATTTTAGTAGGGGGAGTGCATTAAGTACATGATTGGGGTGGAAATTAGGATTTCCAGGGGAGGATTTTAGGATTTCCTCGGGGAGCCGTCTGCACACTTTAAAGACTTTTCGGTATCATTGGTAAGTCATTGCTTTGGTGCACTGAAGTCCACAGCAATCCAGCTTTCCAGCTCCTTGGGCCAGAGGTGTCCCACCGACTGTGACACACAGTTTGTAACCCCCTTTATTTCTACTGTTGTATCCTAACAATTTGGCACACATTGTCATTTGTAACGAATAGTCATTATACTAAAAAAATTGGTAAACTGATGATAGGCGGTGCTATTTTAGAGACCCACCTCATAAATCCATAAATACATATCCCTAAGTGGAAAGCACTTTAAATATATGCTTGTTTTCTCCCAAAAGGTTGAGGGTGTTCATTTATTTTATTTCTCTGTGCACCAGCAGTTCTGATTTCTTCATGGAGAATGTTGCAATTAGGCGTAGATGTTCCACTGTCAGCTCTACCAGCAGCTATGGAAGTTACTGAGTCGAGTAATGCATTGGACACTGAACGAGAGATTGTGATTTCAACATTGCGTATCTGCTAAACTCTCCTCTGGGAGAAGAGATATGTGCTCTGTGTTCAGAGCAGCAGCCATGCCACTAGCTTCAGCCAGCAAGTAAGGGGTGAGAGGGCTGGAACCAGCCTGTAGGGGATGCTGACTCCAGGTTTCTTTACACAGTGGACCTTTGAGTTCTCCAACCCAGGGAGTTAGGTCAGTTAGCTCAGCACTTATTAAGCTCTTTACATACATTATCACATTTAATCCTCACAACAATCCAGTGAGGAAAGTACCCCCTTAAACAGGGTTTGGGTCTGAGGTTTTAAGGTACATCAACTACCAGTGGAGGGATTTGAAATGAGGATGTGGTAAAACCCAGGCCTTGATATGGCTACCTGTCCATTCTGCTGGGTAAACTGGAAAATGTGTGTTTTGAAAGCTTAGAAGCTCCCAGTCTGATGCACAACTCAGGTCCCTGCATGGTCAAAATAATAGTTCTAAAGTCATATTTTTCATGGTGAGAGAAAATTTTGACTCACTGTTTTTTTAGGGGAAGGAAGAAAGGAGAGTGCTGGTCACAACGTGGTCAGAAAGTCCCAAAGTTCCGATGTTCGAGTAGCTACAAAACTCAGTAGAATCTTCGTCATTGAAATTGGCTTTGGTTAATATTTTCAAATGCCCATTCTCATTTTGCTGTTTGATTTTCCTTAGCATCCCAGAACTTCGGAGAAATAAATGATCTTATAAATCATTTCAAGTATTTTTTGTAAACAAAGGTAATTGGTTCTTGCCCCGACCCTTCCCCATAATTGAAATCCTTTAATGACCTCTGACTAATCTTGGAATGAAGACAGAAGTCATGACTAGGTCCTGCAGAGCCATGCATGGCCTGGCCGCTTCTGTCCCGGCCTCATCAAGTGTCATGCTCCCCTCCGTTCCGTATCTGTTCATACTGGACTTCTTTGCTTCCCTGACCACCCTGTTTTCCTTCCTGCCACAGAAACGTTACACGAGCTCTCCTCCCTCCTAGGACACGACACCCCCTTGAACTCATTAGCGCTCCCCATTCCTCCGGATAGCAGCTTAGACGTCAGTTCCTTGGGAAGCCTTTCCTGGCCTCTCTGAGTTAATCAATTCCCCTTGTTATATGTCATCAGAGTATATAATTCAACAACTATTTGTTAAGTACCTTTTTCTATAGAAAAGTACCTTATTTTAGGTGCTAGAAAACAAGATGGACAAAGTCCCGCCTCTGGGGAGGATATAAACAATAAAGTCAACGAACAACTTCCAGGTGGTGGTAAATGCCCGGGAAGAGGTTAGTGACGGCCTAAGGAAGAGAGGGGTGGTTTTGGATGGGGTGGTCAGGAAAGCCTCTCTTAGAAGATGCCTCAACAGGGGAGCAAAGTGAGGCTACCTGGGGAAAGGACATTACGAGGCAGGAGCAACTTTATCATGTTCAAGAAAAGCAAGGCCAGCGTGCTGGAGTGGAGGGAATGAAAGGATGAGGTCAGAGATCGGGGGGCATGGGCCGTATCAGAGCGTGTATGGACCACGCATACAGGATTAGGATTTAATCTAAGTCTCATGGGAAGACACTGGAGATTTTGAACGTGGGGATATTGTTTCAGCGTATGGTTTTAAAGATCACTCTGAGTGCTGTGTGAAGACTAATTAGGAAGAGAACGAGTCAAAGCAGGGAAGCCTGTTAGTAACTGGGCACGAAGCAGGGTGCTGTGGACGTGGTGCGGGTGGTGAGATGGGGTTAGATTTGGAATATATTTTGAAGGTACTGTTGACAGGATTTACTAATAGATTGGCTGTGGAGTCTTAGGGAGACCTCTTCTCTACAGCATGTAACACAGTCTTAATTTCATACTTATTGATGTAATTCTTTCAAAGATATCTTGTTCTCTTAGTAGACTGTAAGATGCCCAAAGACAAAGACCATGTCTGGTTTTGCTTCATTGCCTACCTGCCGCCTACTGTAGTGCCTAGTATAAATAAATGTGCACCAACCACCTTGTTTTTTGAGGTGGAAATGATGAGGAAAATGAGTCTCTGAGAGCCTAAGTTAAAGGACTGGCCAGGACCTCTCAGTTCAGATGAGAACCCATATCTGCACACTCCTCATTAAGGTTTCTTCCCTCTTGCAACGGAGCCCCTTCCAAACAAGCTTTTTCATTTGGGGAGGCAGGGGTCACCAAAATGTGCTTCACATATTCCTAATGGGTGACTTCTCTGCTTAGGCAGGCACCCACAAATGGCAACCAGCCTTATTCTAATCCTCTTTGAGGTTCTGTTAGGGCAACGTTGAGTCTGTGACATGTCGTCTTTCCTTCACTGAGTTTGTTTCCTTCTAGATTAAAACTGTCCATCTTGTCTTGTTATTGGTGTTATGCCTGGGACCCAAAGGAGGTCAGCCCGCGCCATCTGACTCGTGTTCCGTTTTCAAAGACGCCACAGGATTACACGAGAGCAGCTGGCCTGTTTAGTCTTCATATAAGAAATTAGCCCTTCAGAAATGTTCACTCCCGAAGGACATTTTGAAGAAAAAATCAGTTGAGTCAAGCAGTGATTAAGAGGGAAAAAAGAATTGAATGCAACTAAGAGTTTCCTCATTCTCTGGCAAGGGAAAAGCTGCCTGAAATGTAGCTTTCTCAAACAATAATCACATCCTTGGACCTCTGCCTTTCTAATTAAGTTACCAATACAGATACACGTATTTCATTTGAGCAGCTGGGAAAATTGGATTCTTACTCTGTGGAGATTTATAAAGCACTTGAGCATTTCTGTGTGGTTGAATACTCATACTTAACCCTGGAATACAAAGCGAGGGAATTAAATCTAACCTAACTGCTCATGACCCAGGACCTTTCAGGACCCTCCCTGGTCTTCATAGTCATCGGCTCTCTTCTCTCCCATCAAGTCACTGCCCCTTTACTTTACCCCCTGTGGGAATCAGCGCTGGTGGGCTTTTTGCCCTTCAGAGCTCTTATGCCCTGAGACCCAGTCTCCACTCTCCTGAGACTCCCAGTTGAGCAGGGTCATCGATAGAGTTGAAAAGCTCCCAGGTGATACCAAGGTGCAGCCTAAGTGGAGAGCCGCTGTGGGCTTTGGTCTTATTTGGTAGTCCCATTTTCTCTCAGCCCTGGGGCAGGTAAGGCAAAAATGACTCCTCCCTTCCTTAATTCTGACACACAACCAGTTGCCCAACAGCTTTCAAGGAAGGAGAAAAAAGCAGGAGGAACTGTACACATCTGTAGTAACACCCATCCTGATTTCATGAACGGTAAAATGCTGTTGTCAAGGTGCACTTTGAGTCCAGGAAACGGCATTCATTCTCCTCCCTATTAGAAGGATGAGGAAGACGAGGCACAGAAGACGCATGGTACGGACTGGAGGACGGACGATGCACCAAGGAGAATCAGGCAAAGTCCTGTGACTGAGCTCACTGAACTGCCCTTGGTCCACCCTGTGCGCGAGCCCCCCTTCCTCCTGGGCCTCGGCAGCTGCGTGCTGGTCTCTCTGCCTTAGGCGTGCTTTGCCTCATCCTTAGGCTCGCCTGATCCTGCTTCTCTACCAGGTCGCAGTTTAGCTTCTCCTGGGTGTCTTCCCTGAACCCATACCTAGGGGAGGGGGCCCTGCGGGGACACCTCCTACCCAAAGCCAGGTGTCTTTCTGTTGACACAGACTTACCCCCCAGGCTGGGGAGGAGTCTCGAGGGCCGGGACCTTGACTGTCTGCTATCCCTACACTTGTATGCTACTGCGACTTATAACAAACTGTATTTTGGTCTTCATCCACATGTCCTGGCTTATATCTCCCAAGGCCCCTGGAATTCCCAAAGCAATAAGAGCAATGAGAGTATCTTTTGTTATAATATTTGCTCTCCTGTCCTCAGTTCCCGAAATCACTTCACAGCCCTGCAGTTGAAACGGGTGTTTTGTTATTCGTAACAAAACCTTCCCTCCACAGCTGGGTTTATGTTAATTAAGTGACTTTTTGAAAGCACCTAAAGATGGTAGGGGGTGGAGGGGGGTGCGGGGGGGGGTGTGTGTGTGGCTAGTTACCAGAGGAACCAACGATGAATAGAGGGTTGGAACTACCAATGGCAAATGACTTAATCACACCTAAGTAACAAAGCCTCCGTAAAACTCCAAACAGACTGGGGTTGGAGAGCCTCCGGGTTGGTGAGCATATGCAGGAGCTGGGAGAGTGGCGTGCTACTGCTGGAGGAGGACATGCGAGCTCCGAGCCCTTCCCCAGACTTTGACCTGTGCATCTTTTCCGTCTGGCTATTCCTGAGTTATATCCTTTTATTGTAAGCCAGGAATCTAGTAAGTAAAATGTTTCTCTGAGTGCTGTGAGCAGCTCTTGCTAATTAATGGAAACTGAAGAGAGGGTTGGAGTTTAACAGTCATATAGTCTGAAGCGCAGGTGACAGCCTGACTCGTGGTTGGCCTCTGAAGCGGGAGGGGAAGGGATTTTTGTGGGACTGAGCCCTTAACCTATGGGATCAGACACTATGTTCACACAGTGTCAGAATTTAGTTAGATTGTAGGACGCCCAGCTGTTGTTGGTGAATTGTTTGAAGCTGTGGACCTCTCCCCCCAGCACAGAGTGGAATTGGTGACTAGAACCGCTACACCTGGCGTGCAGCACAGCCTGGGATTATCTGTGAAATGTGTGCACTTTGGTCCAGTCCTGGCCATGGCTACTTACAGAAGAGGGCAGCACAGCGGTTTGAAGTGGTGGCTCTCAAGGTGTGGTTGCCAGCTTGTCCTATTAGCGAGTGTCAGACGTGCACATGTTGGGCACAACCAGACTTAATGATTCTGAGCATCTGGGGCTGGGGCCAGCTAGTTTCAAGCAGCCCTTCTGGTGGTTCTGTGTGAGGGCCCCAAGTTAGGGTGTGGGCTCTGGAGCAGCCACCTGGCTTCAGATCCTGGCCCTGCTGCTTAAAGCCTTTCTGGCTCTGGGAAGGCCACACTGCCTTCCCGTGTCTCAGTGTTCCCATCATCAGCTGGAGATGATAGAAGCGATGGTGCTGCCTCAGCTGAGTTCATGGCAAGGAACAGCCCTGCTCACAGTGAGTGCTCAAAATCGGTGAGCTGTTGGTAGGAGTGGTAGCTGTGCACATATAGGAAAACTCATGACCTTCTCTGAGTTTTACTTCTTTTATCTTCACAACAAGGACAGAATCTTTGCCTCACCGAGTTTTGAAAGTTAAATGTGTGGTGATTAATTTTATGTGTCAACTTGGCTGGGTCAAGGTGCCGTTATTTGGTTGAACACCATTCGAGATGTTGCTGAAAAGGTTTTTATTTTTTAATAAGTGACTAACAATTTAAACCTATAGACTTGAGTAATGCAGATTACCCTTCATAGTATGGGTGGGCCTCATACAATGAGTTGAAGACTTTATGAGATAAGACTGCCTTTAGGCTCAAAAGTGCAACAGCAACTTCTGCTAGAATTTCCAGCCTGCCCTGAAGGTTTCAGACTTGCCAGTCCCCACAGTCAGAGCCAATCAATCCCTTAAATCTGTGTGTGTGTATACATATATACCCCCCAACCATATATGTACATATATACACCACACACACATACATATATTTATACCCCACACATATATACATATATACCCCCACATATATACACATATATACCCCCACACACATATACACATATATATCTGCTTCTACTGTTTGTATTTTTCTTGGGACACCTATTGGGAGACAATGTGTTGAATATGTGTAGGTCAGGACTTCTCAACCTGTGTAGTTCCCAACTACTGACATCTGGGGCCAGATGATTCTTTGTTGGGGGCTGTCCTGTGCACTGCACAGTGTTTAGCAGCACCCCAGCCTGTCCCCACGAGATGCCCTCCACCTTCAGCAGCAAAAACAAAAAACTCCCTCTACACTTCCAAACGTCCTCTGGGGACAAAATCTCTTCCCGCTGAAGCACGGGTATAACGTGAGCCCACAGGAGCCGCCTCTCCTGTGTCTTCTGAAGCCCACCCAGCCGGCACTGCCGGTGCCAACATTTCCCATGCACTCGCCCGTCCCCATGGCAACCAGTTTATCATGTTCCACAAAATCCGGGTCAAAACCCACTGCCACCAAAGGGGACCTTAATGGTCCTCCCACCTCCTTCCAATCCCCCTTGTATGCCTGCCTTCCCCTTGGGCACATTTCACTCCATACACTGTCCTCCTTGGTCTCCATAGCCTCGCACACATGACTTTGCCCACTTCCATGGAAACTCCTCCAAGGGGGGCATCCCTGGTAAGAGGAGTGGATAACTTATTGGAGCCACATCCTGCTGTTTGCCAGCTTGCGAGCTTGGGATAGCAACTTCTTCCTGACTTTCAGTATTATTATCTTTCGGATGGGAACAGCTGAGTCTACTTCGTAGCATGGTTATGAAGCACCAGCACTCTTGAACTTGAAAAATATAGGATTTTTCCCAAAGAAAGTGAAACCATGGCTTTTATATTTTTCTATAAGAGTTTACCCACTACAAGCGGGTTTAGGAGGAAATATGACTTTGGAAAAGGCTAAATGAACAATGAATACATGAATTTGCATATTACATTTTCCATTTGGGTCTAGTTTATTTTCCTCTTCTGATAGCTGTTAAAGTAGTATGTGCAGGGTGAGATTGATATATAAATTATTATTATTATAGAGGGGAATACTGAAGGGAACACTGTTTTTAAGTTGATTTGAGTTATTCCCAGGTTAGCTTTAACATACATATGCTTTAAAAAACAGTTTTTGGTGTGTTTTAGTAGTTTTACATGGATGTCATTAAACTTCCGGGCCATCTTCCCGCATCCTCACTTCCAGGGACAGGAGCCCCCCTGTGGTTGGGTCAGATCAGCCTACACCTAATTTACTCACTCTGTTTTTTAATTTTTTTTGATCATTTATTTTGGTATCATTAATCTACAATTACATGTGCAATATTATGGTTATTAAACTACCCCCTTCATCAGGTCGCCCCCACCAACCCCATTACAGTCACTGTCCATCTGCGTAGTGAGATGCTGTAGAGTCACTACTTGTCTTCTGGCACAGCCCTCCCCGTACCCCCCCAACATTACATCTGCTAATTGTAATGCCCCTTTTTCCCTCTTATCCCTCCCTTCCCACCCTTCTTCCTGAGTCCCTTTCCCTTTGGTAATTATTAGTCCGTTCTTGGGTTCTGTGAGTCTGCTGCTGTTTTGTTCCTTCAGTTTTTTTCTTTGTTCTTATACTCCACATATGAGTGAAATCATTTGATACTTGTCTTTTTCGGCTTGGCTTATTTCACTGAGCATAATACCCTCTAGCTCCATCAATGTTGTTGCAAATGGCAGGATTTGTTTTCTTCTTATGGCTGAATAATATTCCATTGTGTATATGTACCACATCTTCTTTATCCATTCATCTACTGATGGACACTTAGGTTGCTTCCATTTCTTGGCTATTGTAAATAGTGCTGTGATAAACATAGGGGTGCATATGTCTTTTTCAAACTGGGCTGCTGCAGTCTTAGGGTAAATTCCTAGGAGTGGAATTCCTGGGTCAAATGGTATTTCTATTTTGAGTTTTTTGAGGAACCTCCATACTGCTTTCCACAATGGTTGAACTAATTTGCATTCCCACCAGCAGTGTAGGAGGGTTCCCTTTTCTCCACATCCTAACCAACATTTGTTGTTGTTTGTGTTTTGGATGTTGGCCATCCTCACTGGTGTGAGGTGATATCTCATTGTGGTTTTAATCTGCATTTCTCTGATGACCAGCGATGTGGAGCATCTTTTCATGTGCCTGTTGGCCATCTGAATTTCTTCTTTAGAGAAGTGTCTATTCATGTCCTGTGCCCATTTCTTAATTGGATTATTTGCTTTTTGTTTGTTAAGGTGCATGAGTTCTTTATATATTTTGGATGTCAACTCCTTATCAGATATGTCATTTATGAATATATTCTCCAATACTGTAGGATGTCTTTTTGTTCTACTGATGGTGTCCTTTGTGGACAGAAGCTTTTCAGCTTGATATAGTCCCACTTGTTCATTTTTGTTTTTGTTTCCCTTGCCCGGGGAGATATGTTCATGAAGAAGTCACTCATGTTTATGTCCAAGAGATTTTTGCCTATGTTTTTTTCTAAGAGTTTTATGATTTCATGACTTACATTCAGGTCTTTGATCCACCTTGAGTTTACCTTTGTGTATGGGGCTAGACAGTAGTCCAGTTTCATTCTCTTACATGTAGCTGTCCAGTTTTTCCAACACCAGCTGCTGAAGAGGCTATCATCTCCCCATTGTATATCCAAGGCTCCTTTATCAAATATTAATTGACTGTATATGTTTGGATTAATGTTTGGATTTTCTATTCTGTTCCACTGGTCTGTGGGTCTGGTTTTGTGCCAATACCAAATTGTCTTGATTACTTTGGTTTTGTAGTAGAGCTTGAAGTCAGAGAGCGTAATTCCCCCTGTTTGATTCCTCCTTCTCAGGATTGCTTTGGCTATTTGGGGTCTTTTCTGGTTCCATATGAATTTTAGGATTATTTGTTCCAGTTCATTGAAGAAAGCTGTTGGTAGTTTGATAGGGATTGCATTGAATCTGTAGATTGCTTTAGGTAGTATAGCCATTTTGACAATATTTATTCTTCCTAGCCAAGAGCATGGGATGTATTTCCATTTGTTAGTGTCCTCTTTAATTTCTCTTAGGAGTGTCTTGTAGTTTTCAGAGTACAGGTCTTTCACTTCCTTCATTAGGTTTATTCCTAGGTATTTCATTCTTTTTGATGCAATTGTGAATGGAATTGTTTTTCTGATTTCTCTTTCTGTTAGTTCATCGTTGGTGTATAGGAACGCAACAGATATCTGTGTGTTAATTTTGTATCCTGCAACTTTGCTGAATTCAGATATTAGTTCTAGTAGTTTTGGAGTGGAGTCTTTAGGGTTTTTTATGTACAGTATCATGTCATCTGCAAATAGTTACAATTTGACTTCTTTACCAATCTGGATGCCTTGTATGTCTTTGTTTTGTCTGATTGCCGTGGCTAGGACCTCCAGTACTATGTTGAATAACAGTGGAGAGAGTGGGCATCCCTGTCTTGTTCCCGATCTTAGATGAAAAGCTTTCAGCTTCTTGCTGTTAAGTATGATGTTAGCTGTGGGTTTGTCATATATAGCCTTTATGATGTTGAGGTACTTGCTGTCTATACCCATTTTGTTGAGAGTTTTAATCATGAATGGATGCTGAATTTTGTCAAATGCTTTTTCAGCATCTATGGAGATGATCATGTGGTTTTTGTTCTTCTTTTTGTTGTTGTGGTGGATGATGATGGATTTTCGAATGTTGTACCATCCTTGCATCCCTGGGATGAATCCCACTTGATCATGGTGTATGATCCTCTTGATGTATTTTTGAATTCGGTTTGCTAATATTTTGTTGAATATTTTTGTATCTATGTTCATCAGGGATATTGGTCTGTAATTTTCTTTTTTGGTGAGGTCTTTGCCTGGTTTTGGTATTAGAGTGATGCTGGCTTCATAGAATGAGTTTGGAAGTATTCCCTCCTCTTCTATTTTTTGGAAAACTTTAAGGAGAATGGGTGTTATTTCTTCTCTATATGTCTGGTAGAATTCAGAGGTGAATCCATCTGGTCTGGGGGTTTTGTTCTTGGGTAGTTTTTTGATTATCAATTCAATTTCGTTGCTGGTGATTGGTCTGTTTAGTTTTTCTGTTTCTTGCTTGGTCAGTCTTAGAAGGTTGTATTTTTCTAAGAAGTTGTCCATTTCTTCTAGGTTTTCCAGCTTGTTAGCATATAGATTCTCATAATATTCTCTTATAATTCTTTGTATTTCTGTGGTGTCCGTCGTTATTTTTCCGTTCTCATTTCTGATTCTGTTTATGTGTGTAGATTCTCTTTTTCTCTTAATGAGTCTGGCTAGGGGTTTATCTATTTTGTTTATTTTTTCAAAGAACCAGCTTTTGGTTTCATTGATTTTTTCTATTTTATTCTTCTCAATTTTATTTATTTATTCTCTGATCTTTATTATGTCTCTCCTTCTGGTGACTTTGAGCCTCATTTGTTCTTCTTTTTCCAATTTCAGTAATTGCATCTTTAGACTATTCATTTGGGAATGTTCTTCCTTCTTTAAATAGGCCTGGATTGCAATATACTTTCCTCTTAGAACTGCCTTTGCTGCGTTCCACAGAAGTTGTGGCTTTGTGTTGTTGTTGTCATTAGTCTCCATATATTCTTTGATTTCTGTTTTGATTTGGTCATTAACCCATTGATTAATTAGGAGAATGTTGTTTAGTCTCCATGTATTTGTGAGCCTTTTTGATTTCTTTCTAAAATTTATTTCTAGTTTTATACCTTTGTGATCTGAGAAGTTGGTTGGTAGGATTTCAATATTTTTGAATTTACTGAGGTTCGTTTTGTGACCTAGTATGTGGTCTATTCTGGAAAATGTTCTGTGTGCACTTGAGAAGAATGTGTATCCTGCTGCTTTTGGGTGCAGAGTTCTGTAGATGTCTGTTAGGTCTATCTGTTCTAGTGTGTTGTTCAGTGCCTCTGTGTCTTTACTTATTCTCTGTCTGGTTGATCTGTCCTTTGGAGTGAGTGGTGTGTTGAAGTCTCCTAAAATGAATGCATTGCTTTCTACTTCCTCCTTTAATTCTGTTAGTATTTGTTTCACATATGCTGGCGCTGCTTTGTTGGGTACATATATATTTATAATGTTTATATCGTCTTGTTGGACTGAGCCCTTTATCATTATGTAATGTCCTTCTTTATCTCTTGCTACTTTCTTCGTTTTGAAATCTATTTTGTCTGATACAAGTAGTGCAACACCTGCTTTTTTCTCTTTGTTGTTTGCATGAAATATCTTTTTCCATCCCTTCACTTTTAGTCTGTGTATATCTTTGGGTTTGAGGTGAGTCTCTTGTAAGCAGCATATAGATGGGTCTTGCTTTTTTATCCACTCTTTTACTCTGTGTCTTTTGATTGGTGCATTCAGTCCGTTTACATTTAGGGTGATTATTGATAGATATGTACTTATTGCCATTGCTGGCTTTAGATTCGTGGTTACCAAAGGTTCTAGGGTTGCTTCTTTACTATCTAAGAATCTAACTTAACTTTCCTGTTAAGTTATTGTGAACGCCGTCTGATGTTTCTTTATCTCTCCCTTCCTATTCTTCCTCCTCCTTTCTTTATATATTAGGTGTTTTATTCTTTGCCTTTAGTTAGTATTTGGATGGTCTACTTTCTTTGCTATGCTTTTATTTTCTCTGGTGACATCTTTTTAGTCTTAGGGGTGTTTCCCTCTAGAGCAGTCCGTTTAAGATTTCCTGTAGTGGTGGTTTATGAGAGGCAAACTCTCTCAACTTTCTTTTGTCTTGAAATTGTTTAATCCCTCTGTCATATTTAAATGATAATCATGGTGGATACAATATTCTTGGTTTGAGGTCCTTCTGTTTCATTACGTTAAATATATCATGCCATTCTCTTCTGGCCTGTAAGGTTTCTGTTGAGAAGTCTGATGACAGTCTGATGGGTTTTCCTTTGTAGGTGATCTTTTTTCTCTCTCTAGCTGCCTTTAATACTCTGTCTTTATCTTTGATCTTTGCCATTTTAATTATTATGTGTCGTGGTGTTGTCTTCCTTGGGTCCCTTGTGTTGGGAGATCTGTGGGCTTCCGTGAACTGCGAGACTATTTCCTTCCCCAGTGTGGGAAAGTTTTCAGCAATTATTTCTTCAAAGACACTTTCTATCCCTTTTTCTCTCTCTTCTTCCTCTGGTACTCCTATAATGCGAATATTGTTACATTTGGATTGGTCACACTTCTTTCTCTTCTTCCTCTGGTACTCCTATAATGCGAATATTGGTCCATTTGGATTGGTTCTCTTAATATTCTTTCATTCCTAGAGATCCTTTTATCTCTCTCTGCCTCAGCCTCTCTGTATTCCTGTTCTCTGATTTCTATTCTATTAACAGTCTCTTGCATCTCATCAAGTCTGCTGTTAAGCCCGTCAATCGCTTGTCTGATTTCTGCATTGTCTTTCCTCACTTCCCTAACTTCCTCCCTCAGCTCTTGCACATTTCTCTGTAGATCCATCAGCATGGTTATGACTTTTATTCTGAATTCTTTTTCAGGAAGACTGTGCATTTCCATCCCTTCAGGCTCCCTCTCTGGGGTTGTCTGGTTGATCTTAGTCTGAACCATATTCCTCTCTCTTTTCATGGGTATAGAAGTGGTTGCTGGTAGTTGCCATGTATGTCAGCTGGGCTCTTTAAGACTTTAAAAAGAAAAAAACAAGAAAAAATAAAAAAAAGAAAGAAAGAAAAAAAAGAAAGAAAGAAAAGAAAAAAGGAAGAGAAAAAGAAAAAAAAACGCCCACTGGGAGTAGATTCTGTGGGGATGCTGTATGTGGCACTGTTGCTCCACTATTCTGCAGCCGTGGCCGTGCCGCTCCGCAGGGCCCTTTATAGCTCTGCCTCGTGGGGTGCTGTGTCCTCTCAGGTGTAGCTGCATGCTGTGCGCTTTCCTTTGTATTCTGGTCTCTCTTTTAGGAATAGTTGTATTTGCTGTATTTTCATAGGTATATATAGTTTTGGGAGGAGATTTCTGTTGCCCTGCTCATGCTGCTATCTTCCCAGAAGTCCTACTTACTCTGTTTTAAGACTTGTTCCTATTAAAGAATGTAAAACTGAATCATTCTTCTAATGCTTGAATAATATTCCCATGTATGAGTATCTGTCAGTTTAATTACCCCTTTTTCCTCTTCATGAATAATTAGATGATTTACAATTTTTACAGATATTCACAGAAATCTTCCCGTGCATGTGTTCCAGAGTTTCTCTAGGGCATTTACTTTAAATGAAGTTTCTGAGTCATCTTTGATTTTACTAGATATTGCCAAATTGCTATTCCAAGTAAGTGTATCAAATTAATTCCCACCAGCCATGTACATGAACTCTGATTTTCCTACATCGTCATTAACCCTTGGTATTGCCAGTCTAATAACAGGGAAATGGTATCTTTATCATTGTTTTCATATGCATTTCCCTATTACTAGTAGGGTTAGGGATCTATTCATGTGCCTATTGACCAGATTGCCTCTTCTGTGAGTTGCCTATTCATATCCATTGTACATCTTTCTATTGGGTTTAGTAGTTTCATACTGATTTGTAGAAATACTTCATATATTCTGGATATTAATCTTTTGTTGATTAAATATGCTGTTCTTCTGGTTGCTTGTTTCTTATGTCTTTTGTCAATATTTAATATTTTACACTCCTTTACAGTCTTCTTTATTGTATATTCCTTAAGAATTTCTCCCAAAGTCAAAATGATTTTGGTTTATATTTTGTCATTTTGCTCTTGGAACACCCTTTATCAGAGTTTAACTTTAATATGTATTTATGCTTTTATTAAATAATATCCCCCACCTTCCATGTTACTGTTGTGCAATATTTTTCAAGGCTCATAGAGAAAATTTATGCCAACCTTAGAATGCTACTCTGTACATGAACCTCTTCAAATTCCTCTTGATTTTCTAACCCTGAAACTTAGGAGGTCAAAAATTAGTAGACGTTTGTTGAATGTCTCCTTTGGCTTAACTGCCAGCATATTAAAGAGGCTCAGCTAGATCTAACTCCTACTTCCTGCCATCCTAAGCCATGTATGTTTCTGATTTAGCTGCAATGAATAAATATTTTACCAGTGACCCAACATATTTCATTACCTCTCTGGTGCTTCTGAGTATTGCTGGACACATCTCAGACTAGCTGATGTCATTGTTGGCTTTTGTGAATTGTGTCAGTATGGCTTCCCTTTTGATCAGCCAAACAGAGAAAAACAGCAACTTGGAGATGAGGAACCTCTATTCAGACTTAACAGGATCAGCTATAAATGACAGAAACTCACAGCAGTTGATACTCATTCACTGAGAAAGAAGACAACTCAAAGAAATAATTTCCAGTAAAACATAATTACAGACATAGATTACCTGGCACATTCTAACATGTTAGATAAAATTCCTTCATCCTCAGAGAACTGGGTAGCAGGCAAGGCTTTGTCTCAAGGAAAGCAGTATGCTCTCATAGAAGAAGTACTGGACTCGGAACATGGGCTGGTTGTGACCTGGGAAAAGGCTCGGTCTTGCTCAGATGATTCCTTGGTAAAATGGGAATAATAATTCCTCCCTACCTCACGGGGTGCTATTAGGATTCAGGGAGATAATGGCCACGAAAGGACCTGGAAAGGTACAAAATGATCCACCTATACAAGCCTATACACATCTTCAGGTTGGAAATGTTGGGAGGAAGACTTGAGGAGACTAATTCCTTTCCAGAGTATTCCTTAGCCCGTGTCTTTTCTAGGCTGCTACTCACAAGGTGTCCCATTGTCAAGATGGCAATAACAAGAATAAAAATGATGGTAGTTGATATTTAGTATCTGTAGAGCAGGTGCAGCGCCAACTCCTTTACGCGTATCAGCTCACCAAACCTCCACCATTTCTTGAGGTGGTGGGGTCACTACACCATTTCATAGATGAGAAGCACGTTCACAGGGATCGCCGCTGGCCTGCTGGATGATCTGCTGTGCCACACAAGCAGGATTTTGATCAGGTGGTCTGATGCCAGCCGCTGGGAGTTCACACGGCTCCACAGCCGCCAGCTGGGTTGCCGGGTGACGGGAGTGTGGCATCAGCGTTGGGGATTTCTGTGCGTTCTCAGTGGCGCGATGCCCGCTGGGCTCGGGAACTCGTTCTACCCTCCGCCCTGGTCACAGGGCTGCTCGTGCCATTCTGCCACCACAGGTGCTGGCGCTGCGTGGGTTAGGTGACACTTGCTGTCGTAGTAAATAACCCACAAATGTATACTGGAAAACGCAATAGTAAGTTACATTCTCAGTGCCTTAACAAGTGGGTGGACAAGCACATTCATGGGACAGCCCCTCTCCCCAGTCATCCAGGCCTGCCGGCTGGGAAAGCAACTGCCCTCCTCAGCATTTGGCTTTTGAGGTGTCCCCATTCCAGAGAGCAGGGAGCGGAAAGAGGTGGAGGCGCCTGCAGGAAGTCTAAGGCCAGGCCCTGCAGTGGGTGGCATTGTGGTTTCACTGCCCATGCTCCGCTGGTGAGAAGGCCACCCTTAGCCACCGCAGAGGGTCTGGGACCTGTCCGCAGCTGGCAGGGGCGGCTCAGCGCCGAGGCTGCACAGAGTTTGCAGAACAGCTAGCAGTGTCTGCAACCCGCACAACAGTTCTGCTGGGTGTTTACCATTGAAGCTTACTTGAGCTCCTTTAATGGGGTCCTGCAGGATACCAAGGGGCGCTATGAACTCTGGGAACATTTCTTTGGTCAAAACATGTTCTTCCCTGTGTCCCATTCCCACTAATACAAAACTTACCACAGATAATAGTCTCAGGGGCACAAATTTCTCCCTATAACTGTTCCCCTACCTGCCCTCAACATGTCACCAGGCTCTGGGCTTAATTACCTTATATTTTTCATTCCTCTGTGCTTAATTAATAAAAAAAAAAAAAAGGTTGTTCTATACACTTATTAGATCTCAGGTAAACAGAATTGGATTAGTCCTGACCTTTAGTTCATGACACACTCTCATCCATGGGTCCTTGCAAGACTTTCTATTTGCTTATTTATTGATAATAAATTCATGCAACTCTACCAATACGGAAACTCAAATATTAATAACTCGTATCTACAGTAAGTTCCCTCCCATTCCCAGCATCCTGCCTCCCACATCCTGTGTAACCAATCCTGGATCATTTGTTTATTATTAGTTTTTTTGTTCACAAAAAATTGGGCAGAAAGCACAGAGATTTCCCTCATGCTCCTGCTGCCACACACCCACAGCCTTTCCCCTTAACAACATCCCGCCAGAGCTGTACATTTGTTACGATTGATGAACCTGTATCGACACATCCCTACTGCCCAAAGTTCACAGTTTACATTACACTTCACTTTTGGTGTCGTACATTCTGTGGATCTGGACGAATGTATAATGACACGTATGTATCATTACAGTATCATACAGCTCCATTTCACTGCCCTGTAAATCCTGTGTTCTCCTTACTCACCCCTCCTCCCCCCCACTCAACGCCTGGCAACTCCTCACCTTTATATGCTTTCCATAGTTTTACACTTTCCAGAAGGTCATACAGTTGGAATGATACCATATGTAGCATTTTTAGGTTGGCTTTATTCACTTAGTAATATGCATTTAAGTTTCATCCATGTCTTTTCAAGCCTTGGTAGCTCATTTCTTTTTTTTTTTATTGAAGTATCATTGATATACAATCTTATATTGGTTTCTAATGTACAACACGGTGGGTTCAACAGTTACCCATATTATTAAATCCTCACTCCCTCTAGTGCGGTTACTATCTGTCAACGTAGAAAGATGTTACAGAATCATTGACTATATTCTTCATGCTGTATACCATCCCCACAACCAGCTTATATTGTGATTGCAAATTATCGTGCCCCTTTATCCCCCTCATCCTTTCTCCCTTCCCATCCCCACCTCTCTCCCTTGGTAACCACTAGTCACTTCTCAGTGTCCATGAGTCTACTGCTGTTTTTTCCTTCTGTTTTGCTTTGTTTTTATATTCCACAAATAAGTTAAATCATATGGTATTTGTCTTTCTGAGCCTGGCTTATTTCACTGGATAGCTCGTTTCTTTTTAGAGATGAATAATATTCCATTGTATGGGTGTCCCCCAGTTTAACGATGCACCTACTGAAGGACATCACAGTGGCCTCCAGGTTTTGATAATTATAAATAAAGCTTCCATAAACATCCATGTGAAAGTTTTTGTGTGGACATAGTTTTATGCCTGTGGGTAAATATCAAGGAGCACGATTGAGGGATCATTTGGTAAGGGTTATGTTTAGTGCAGTCAGAAACCACCAAACTGTCTTCCAAAGTGGCTGTGCCATTTTCGTTCCCACTAGCAATTTGTGAGAGTTCCTGCTGTTCCACATCCTCACCAGCACTTGGCGATGTCAGCATTTTGGATTTGGGCCATTCTATTAGAGTGTGGTGGTATCTAGTTATTTTTATTTGCAATTCTCTGATGATATGTGATGTGGAGCATCTTTTCATATGCTCATTTTTCATCTGTAAATCTTTCTCTTAAGGTCTTTGGGCCACTTTTTAATCAGGTTTTTTGTTCTCTAATTGTTAAATTTTAAAAGGTCTTTGTAGATTTTACATTACAGTCCTTTATCTGTTGTGCCTCTTGCAAATATTTCCTACCAGTCTATGGCTTGCCTTCCCATTCTCTTAACATCATCTTAATTTTTGTGAAGAATGTAAGTTCTGCTTTAGATTTTTTCTTTTGCATGTACATGTCTAGTTGTTCCAGCACTATTTTTTAAAAGGATTATCTTTTCTCCATTTTATTGCCTTTGTTCCTTTGTTAAAGATCAATGGACTGAATTTATGGGGGTCTATTTCTGGGCTCTCTCTTCTGTTCTATTGACCTCCTTGTCTATTCTTTTGCCAATACCACACTGTCTTGATTTCTGTAACTTTATAATAAGTCTTGAAGTCAGGAATTATCAGTCTGCAGATTTTATTGTTCTTCAATATTGTGTAGGCTATTCTGGGTCCTTCGCCTCTCCATATGAACTTTAGAATCAATTTGTCAATATCCATAGAATAATTTACTGGAGTTTTGACTGGGATTGTACTGCATCTATAGATCAAGTTGGAAATAACTGATATCTTTTTTAAAGTTTTTATTGAAGTATGGTTTGAAGTATTGTTGAAATAGTATTAGTTTCAGGTGTACAACATAGTAATTTGATATTTATATGCACTATGAAATGCTCACCATAACTGTAATTACCATCTGTCACCATACAAAGATATAATAATATTATTGATTATATCCCCTCTGCTGTGCTTTTCATCCCCATGACTGACTTCTTTTATAATTGGAAGCTTGCACCTCTTGGTCCCCTTCATCGATTTCTTGCATTTCCCCTCTCCCTTTGCCTCTAGCAACCACCAGTTTGTTCTCTGTATTTATGAGTCTGTTTCTGAAGTATTTGTTTTTGTTTTTTCAGATTCCATATGTAAGTGAAATCATACAGTGTTTGTTCTTTCCTTCTGACTTATTTCACTTAGCATAATACCCTATAGGGCTATCCATGTTGTTGCAAATGGCAAGATCTCATTATTTTTCATGTCTGAGTAATATTCCATTGTGTATGTATGCCACATCTTCTTTATCCATTCATCTATCAATGGGCACTTAGGTTTCCTCCATATCTTGGCTACTGTAAGTAGTGATGCAACAAACATATGGGTGCATTCACCTTTTTCAAATTAGTACTGTTTTTCCCCTTTGGGTAAATTCCCAGTAAAATTCCTTGTTTATGGTAGTTCCATTCTTAATTTTTGAGGAACCTCCATACTGTATTCCACAGTGGCTGCACCTATTTACCCTACCAGCAACAGTGTAGGAGAGTTCCATTCTCTCCCCATCCTCACCAACACTTGTTATTTCTTGCCTTGTTGATATTAGCCAGTCTGACTGGTGTGAGGTGATACCTCATTGTGGTTTTGATTTACATTTCCCTGCCAATTAGCAATGTGGAGCATCTTTTCATGTGCCTGTTGGCTATCTGTTTGTTTTCTTTGGAAAAATGTCTCTTCAGGTCCTCTGCCCAGTTTTCAATAGGATTGTTTCTTAGATATATATATGAAGTTATGAGTTCTTTATATATTTTGGATATTAATGACTTATTAGATATATCATATGCAAATATATTCTCCCATTCAGTTGGTTGCCTTTTCATTTTGTTTAGTTTCCTTTGCTGGACATAAGCTTTTAGTTTCATGTGGTTCCATTTGTTTACTTTTGCTTTTGTTGCCCTTGCCTGGAGAAACATCCAGAAACAAATTGCAAAGGCCGATGTTCAAGAGTTTGCTGTCTGTTTTCTCACTTCTTTCTAAAGTGTTTGGTTGAATTTGCCTGAGAACCCATTTGGGCCTAGTACCTTCTCTTTGGGAAGGTCATTAATTATTTATTTTGATTTATTTAACAAATATAGGCCTATTTAGGTTGTATATTTCCTCGTGTGAGTTTGAAAGATTGTGCCTTTTCAAGGTCCATTTCATCTAGGTCATGAAATTTGAGGGCATAGAGTCGTTCATAGCATTCCTTGATTATCCTGTTAAAGTCCACGGGTTCAGTGATGTCCCCATTTTCATTTCTGATATTAGGAATCTGTGTCCTCTCTCCTTCTTTTCTTACTTAAACTTAGAGGATTATCAATTTTATCAATGTAAAAGAACCAGATTTGGTTTTGTTGATTTTCTCTATTGATTTCCTGTTTTCAAGTTCATTGATTTCTGCTCTTTTAAAAATTTTTTCTTCTGCTTACTATGGGTTTAACTTACTCTTCTTTTTCTAGTTTCCTAAGAATCTTAGATTATTGACTTCATATCTTTCTTCTTTTTTGACATATGCCTTCAATGTTATAGATTTCCCTTAAGCTCTGTTTTTGCTGCATCCCACAAATTTTGGTAAGTTCTGTTTTCATTTTCATTTAGTTCTAAACATTTTAAAATTTCTTTTCAGAAGAAATATCATGTATTTTTTAATAGTGTGTTGTTTAATCAATTATTTGAGGATATTACAGGTATCTCTGTGTTACTGATTTCTAGTTTAATCCATTATGGTTTGAGAGCAGATACTGTATGATTTCTATTCTAAAATTTAAGGTGTGTTTTATGGCCCAGAATATGGTCTGTCTGGGTGAATGATCCACATGAGCTTGAGAAGAATTTATATTCTTTTGTTTTTGATGAGGCAGTCTACACATGCTCATGATGGACTGGTGGTGGTGTTGAGTGCAACTGTGTATTACTGATTTTCTACCTCATAGATCTTTCCATTTCTGATAGAGGGGTGTTGAAGTCTCCACCTGTAATAGTGGATTCATCTATTTTTCCTTACCATCTGTCAGTTACTGCCTCGTGTAGTTTGATGCTTTGTTGTTAGGTACATACATGTTAAGGATTATTATACTTTTTTGAAAAATTGACCCCTTTATTATTTGTGATGCTACTCTTTATTTCTGATAACTTTCTTTGCTTTGAAATCTGTTCTGTCTGAAATTATTATAGCTAATTGTACTTTCTTTTGATTAGCATGGTATGTTTTTCTATAGCCATTTACTTTATCCATTCCATTTTCTATATCCATTTACTTTTACATCCATTTGCATATGTGTCTATACTTAAAATGGGTTTCTTGTAGACAGCATATAGTTGTATATATACATTTACATCTAGTTGCATATACAAAAAATGTTGTCTACAAAAATACTTGTTTCTTGATCAACTCTGACAATCTCTTTTAATTGGTGCATTTAGACAGTTGATGTCCTATTTTTGTCTTCCACTCTTTTTTCTTTTGATGTTTTAATTGAACATTTTGTGATTGCATTTTCTCCCTTCCTAGAATATCAGTTATACTTTTTAAAAAGTTATCTTTAGGGTTTGCACTAGAGTTTGCAATATATATTTACAATTAATACAAGTCCACTTTCAAAGAACACTGTACCACTTCACATGTAGTTTGAGTATCTTATAATAACAAAATAATCCTGATTCCTCCCTTGCACCCATTGGAAACTTACTGTAATTCATTTCACATATATAGGCATAAATATACATATGTATATATGTGTATATATACACATATGTACATACATATATATAATACATAATTGAATACATTTTTGCTATTATTATTTTGAAAAACTTATGCTAGATATTTTAAGAGTAAGAACAATAAAAGTTTTTATTTTACCTTTACTTAATCCTTCTCTAATGCTCTTCCTTTCTTTATGAATACCCGAGTTTCTGACCTATATCATTTTCCCTTTCTCTGAAGAACTTCTTTTAACACTTCTTCAATGCAAGTCTACTGGTAATAAATACCCTGAATTTTTTGTTTGTCTCAGAAAGTCCGTATTTCTCCTTCACTTTTGAAGGATAATTTCATATGCTTAAGAACTGTAGGTTGGTGGCTTTCTCCCCTCAACACTAAATATTTCAGTCCACTCTTCTTGCTTGTATGGTTTCTGAGAAGTAGTTTTCTGGAACTTATTTTTTCACTTATTCTATTGCTGAGTGATTCACACTTCGTACTTATCTGTAGTTAATCCAACTGACTGATGTAAAATATTCCTTTGTGTTGTTATGCCATATTTATTTATATGTTTTTCTTATCAATAACAACTTCTCGGTTGCTATCACAGTCAGCGTTGCTGTGAAAATTCTTCAACGTATCACCAGGTATCTGTGAGCAAGAGCTTCCCCAGGAATAGAATTGCCATAAGTCACAGGACATAAAAATGGCCAGTTTTATAAGATAGTGTTAAACTCTTTTCCAGAGTAGCAGTAACAATTTACACTTTCACCACCCATGTTTATGAGGCCCTGTTTATCCACATCGTCTCCAATACTTGATTTTGTCAGAAATTAAAATTTCTGCCAGTTGAATGAATGGAAAGTACCCCAATGTGACTGTGATTTGTATTTCCCTGATCACAGGTGAATTTGAACATTTCTTCATATGTAGTGCTCATATGTTTTTCACTTCTGTGAAACACCTGTTCATGTTTTTTGCCCATTTTCTTTTGGGTTATTTACTCCTAGAAATTCTAAGAACATTGATATATTTGATACCACTCTTTGTCAGTATTATGAGTATCTTTTTCCAATATGTAACCTGTCTTTCCACTTCCTGTAAAATATCTTTGAACAGAGGCTCTCGTTCTAACACAGTAAAATTTATTGCTTTTGGGGGTAGTTTCTGTGTCTTGTTTTAAAAATTCTTCCCTCACCAAGGTCAGAAGTGTACCCACCTATGGTTTTACATAGTATTTTATAGTTTTGCTTTGACGTTTAAGAACTTTATCCATTTGTAGCTGATTTTGTGTACAGCGTGGTGGATACATCCATTTTGCCTATTTCCATGCAGATAGCCCCCCACCGGGTGCGCCCTGACAACTGTGCCTGAGGCCCGGCTGTCTGCACCGTTACTTTATTCATGTTATCCTTCCATAATAGTTTATGAATTTTGTTGTCAATCTTTGACATATTTTAATATTTCTTTCTTGGTATTTGGTAAGTTGGTGCTATTTTAACTCAGCTCCTTTAAAAAGACTTCCATTTTCTAGTTGTTTATTGCAGATATACAGAAATGCAATTGACTTTTTTGTCTTGAGGTTATACTAAGATACCTTGAATACTTGCCTTCTTATTTTTAATGATTTTTCTATAGATGTAAACAATCGTGTCACTTACAAACACAATTCTTTTCTCGTTTCAATCCTTGTGGCTTTAATTTTGCTGGAATTAAAGAGGGCCACATTTTCTAGTTCCTCATTTTAAAGAGAGTACTTCTATTTTTTTCCCCATTAGGACGATAGATATTACAAATTTGTAAAATACATTTCTTTATCAGGTTAAGCTTCCTCCTATTTCTGGTTTGCTAGGTTTTTGTAATATTATGAATTGATAGAGTGGTTTTCTTTTGTATTTATAGTTTATTTCCTTTCTTTTTAGTATCTCTCCTTTCTTGTTAATGTAGTGAGTTATATTTATGTTTCCTAATTCTAAAACATCCTTGCATTCCTGAGATAACAAACTTAATAATAGTGTATTATCTCTTTTGTGTACTGAGGGAGTGGATTTGCTAGTGATTTATTTAGGAATCTCTTTTGTATTTATAAGTAAAATGGGCCATTAATTTTTGTTTCTTGTATTGTCTTGTCTGGTTTGCATGTAGATTAGTATTATCCTGGCTTCATAAAAATGAAATGGCTAGTATTTATCTTTTCTAGTCTCTGAAATAATGTGGGTAATCTGTTTCTTGAAAGTCTGGTGGAACTTGCCAATAAAATTATCTAGGCCTAGAGTCTGTGAATATTTTTAACTACTGCTTCAATTAAAAAAAAAATCTTTGCCTTATCTATAGTTATTTCTCCTTTTTTCATTCAATTATCTATCTGTGGTCTTCTCTCTCTCTTCCTCTTTTATCATCAGTTGGTGTTTCTAAAACTTAATTTTCTTTCTGTATTTTGGTTTGGTGATTTCTGCTCAAATTTTTAGTATGTTAGTGTCTCCATATTTCTTTTGTACCCTTTCTAACTTCTAAATTGGGCATTTAATTCCTAGTGGGTTTGCCTTGTTGAAATTTTAGTCCCCTTTAGTCAAGTAGTTGGGTATGGAAGGATTTCAGTAGTTTTTGACCCAGAAAGAGTCACCACATGAGATGTGCTCTCCTGCTGTGGGGCTTCCTCACAAGGGCACCTGTCTGAAGGCAGTTTCCACTCTGGGACTGTTCCAGAACCTCAGCTCAGTATTTCAATGTCCTCTTGGCCTTTTTTTTTCTTCTTCGGTGCTGTTTGTTAGATCAAAGAACTGTGGAGTTGCTAGAATTTGGAAAGAAGTAACTTCTAGTGCTTCAGATTAGGAACCTACCGCAGTGAGGTTGGTGGTGTCTGAAGTCACACGACAGTTTAGGAATGGAGTTAACACCCGGGTCATGAGATTTTTATAACCTGTGCTCTTTCCACTGAGCTAAGTGAAGAGTGTCCACTCTACAAAGCAGCGGTTGCCTGTGTGACCTTCAAATATGACAGCATATACGGCCTCTTTTTGTGATTCCAGAACACGCAACTGGAGGAAAGTGTGATATTAACCATAAAATTATGCAATACGCTTGCCCTGCAAGTGTTGATGTCTTCTTACCATCACTGATTCTGGGTTTATTGGTTCCTAGTGTGTGCCAACCATTTATCCTGCAGCATTTCAAAAGAACTTAAATCTCACTGAATACTTCTCTTCCACCTTTCAACTTCTGAGAAGTAGAATAGCTTGAGGAAGGGCAAAGGTGGGGAGATTAGGGGTTAAATAAGCAAGTAATTTATCCGGAAGTTTGAGGCACAGACCCAGTGTTGTTTCTTATGGTGAGACAGCTGCCAATATTCTTGCTTCTGAAGAAAAATAAAACCAGTAATTAGAAATGATGTACCCTGCATACTGTTCTTATACAAAAGAAATGGAATTTATCTTAATTCTGCTAAAGTCTCTTTTGTATCCTTTCTGGGCTCTTAATATATTTTTTTGAAGATGTGTCCTAGATTATGAATTGGCTTGAATTGGGCAGAGGTCTCTCCGAAACCCCTGGTTCTGAGCAGCCTCAGAAGAGGTGTTGCACAAGTCCTAGACATTCTGGGTCTGAGGCCAAGGGCTGAGTGGCTGGGCAGCTTGTGCTGCTGCAGTGTGAATCAGAAACATTCTACCTTCCTCGCAGAAAGTTTACAGAGATCCAGATTTTATAAAAGACTTTCTATGTGATAAAAGGGTCAATCCAACAAGAAGATATAACCATTATAAATATCTATGCACCCAAAACAGGAACACCTACATATGTGAAATAAATAACTAACAGAATTAAAAGGAGAAATAGATTGGAATGCATTCATTCTAGGAGACTTCAACACTCCACTCACTCCAAAGGACAGATAAACCAGACAGAAAATAAGTAAGGAGACAGAGGCAGTGAACAACACATTAGAACAGATGGACCTAACAGACATCTACAGAACTCTATACCCAAAAGCAGCAGAATACACATTCTTCTCAAGTGCACATGGAACATTTTCAAGAATAGATCATATACGAGGCCACAAAAAGAGCCTCAGTAAATTCAAAAAGATTGAAATTGTACCAACCAGTTTCTCAGACCACAAAGGTATGAAACTAGAAATAAATTATGCAAAGAAAACGAAAAATCCCACAACCACATGGAGGCTTCACAACATGCTCCTAAATAATCAATGGATCAATGACCAAATAAAAACAGATCAAGCAATATATGGAGACAAATGATGACAATAATTCAACACTTCAAAATCTGTAGAATGCAGCAAAGGCCATGCTAAGAGGGAAGTATATTGTAATACAGGCCTACCTCAGGAAAGAACAACAATCCAATATGAGCAGTCTAAACTCACAATTAATGAAACTAGAAGAAGAACAACAAATGAGGCCCAAAGTCAGTAGAAGGAGGGACATAATAAAGACTAGAGCATAAATAAATAAAATCGAGAAGAATAAAACAATAGAGAGAACCAATGAAAGCAGGAGCTGGTTCTTTGAGAATACTAACAAAATAGATAAACCCCTAACCAGACTTATCAAGAGAAAAAGAAATTCTACTCATATAAACAGAATCAGAAATGAGAAGGGAAAAATCACTATGGACACCACAGAAATACAAAGAATTATTAGAGAATACTATGAAAAACTATATGCTAACAAACTGGATAACCTAGAATAAATGGACAACTTTCTAGAAATATACAACCTTCCAAGGCTGACCCAGAAAGAAACGGAAAATCTGAACAGACCAATTACCAGCAACGAAATTGAACTGGTAATCAAAAACCTACCTAAGAACAAAACTCCTGGACCAGATGGCTTCACTGCTGAATTTTATCAAACATTTAGTGAAGCCCTAATACCCATCCTCCTTAAAGTTTTCCAAAGAGTAGAAGAAGAGGGAATACTTCCAAACTCATTCTATGAGGCTAGCATCACTCTAATACCAAAACCAGGCAAAGACACCATAAAAAAAGAAAATTACAGACCAATATCCCTGATGAATATAGATGCAAAAATATTTATCCTGAAACATCTTCTATTTTATGTCTCACAACTCCTAAAGATACAGCATTTATTTGTAAAGCTCACAATATAAGGGGAAAAGAAGTAAATAGCATAAAGCCCTGGTTTTGAAAAGGAAAAATAAATAGACATGAAAACAAGTATCAATATCTGCTAATACTTAGAAAAGAGGCATAGAACAAAGACATTTGAGACTCTTTTTGTATTCATAATGTTGAGTTTGGGATGCAGGATAACTGAGTTTGAAAGTATAGACTTTAGAGTCAGACAGATGTGGGTTCCTGTCCCAACTGTGGCCCATTTTGTCAATGTGATCTTGAATCAGTTTTGTCCCCTTTACGAATCTATTTCCTTATCTGCAAAATAGGACCAATATTACCACCAGCTACTAGATTTGTTTCCAGTGTCAAACAGGAGAATAGACGTAAGATGTGAAGCTGATAGCACAGGACACAGCACACAGCAGAGGCCCAGTGAGTGGCAGGATTTATTATTGCTGTTAGGCACATTAGTAGAAAATTTGTACAGGTATGTGACTTGGTTTTCACTTTAATCAATCCACTTCGGGACTAAATTTCCTCTAAAATAAAAGGGTTGGACTAAAAACAACCTTTTAAGAGCCCATTCCAGCTCACTGCTTACCTTGAGAAAAGGATTGATAAATTGACTTGCAGCCTGAAAAGTTTCTATCATCTAGTGTTCTTATGAAGGAATAGAACAGAGTCCCAAATTCCAGAATGTCAGAGGGACAATGGCGTGGGTGAGGAAAGAGGGATGGAATTTCTCATAGCCAAGTTCTCTTTTCTGAAGGGATGAAATATTAAGCACTAAAATCCTATTTCACGCCATGAAATGAATCATTCAAGTGCTGAAAATGCTTTAGGCCAAACTAGAATTGGAAACCCCCTACATCCTGCAGTTCTAGGAAGCAAAATGGTACACAATGAGTCATTCTGAAGAATAAGACATCATATGGAATATGGAGGGTCGTTACTTATTTTTTTATGTCATCTCTTAAATTTAAGGATAAAGAGAAATGGTTGCCTTTCTAATTACATGGGGAAAGAAAAAAAAACAGGAAATTTTGATCACATCTAGAAATATTTCTCAAATGTGAAACATACCCATGTGTTCATGATGGAGAAATCACAAATCAGGTCTTACACTGTGTCCCAGCCATAAACTCTGAATTGTCTTGGCAATGAGTAGAGAGAGGTAATCCTAGGGTACAGAGAAAATGATTAATATGAATCATTTTTGATCTGGAGTGCATCTGGCTACTTCCATTGATGACCCAAAATCTCGTGTTTCTACAGGGATGGGGACCAGGAGAAATTCTACAATTCTGTAAATGATGGTGGCCCCTTTTTTTTTAAGGCACTTTACAGATCAGAAGGTCAGAGAACCTCAGAAACTCATTGTCCCCTGTTGCACCCAATTTCTTATGTAATTTTGTGTGCTTTTATGTGTGTTAGTCCTGACTCCCAAATAATATCCACAACAATTTTAGATGTTTATGTTTTTGCCTTTTCAGATTTCAAGTTGGAGATTTTTCAGGTCATAATATGAAAATGCTGCTGATTTTGTTCCTCATAATAATTTGGTCCCATGTTTCTGTGAACCAAGATGCTGGTAAGGAAAAAAACTGAATTTTTAAATTTTCATTATGCAAAGTAAATAATACATGAGTTTTACGTGGTTACACATTAAGAGTTTCATTTTGCTTTGGTTTCGATGGTGGTAAGGGTGCGTATAGCTCAATTTCTTCTTGATGTCACCTTGTGTTCCTTTGCAAAGCATTTGTTTCTGGTGCTTATTCTCTGTTACTGATGGAAAGATAGGAGAGCTGCTATTTTGTCCTCAGTTCCAACCCATTTTAGGTCTTCAGGGAGGTGGCATGAAATTCTCTTTCAACATTAGGCTCAGGACTGGAAAATTTGGAAGGTCTCTTCATAATTCATTTGTGCCAAAATATTGTCTTGGTCAAGCATCCAGATGTTGCTCCAATTTAAACTGTTAGTCTGATTATTGTAAAGAAAGTGCTTTTACCCTGAAGAGAAAACTCAAAAGCTGTCTGCTGTGAGCAATCTCTGTCCAGGAGACTTAAGTCAAAATACTGGCCCATCCTTCACTGCTTCTACCACCGCTTAAATAATTGGCTCTGATACTGGTCACTTTGTTTCCCGGGCCACCTGTATTGGCTTTTACAGCTTTTTCAAGAACTCTGACCTCTGGAAGCAAGTTTTCTGAGGAGATAAACTAGACGTTACCCGCAAACATCTCCTCTGTGCCGCACTGGACCTAATTAAGCTTTTTAAAGAGAGGCAATACTTTGCCCCCAGTTGTTCCATTATTCAGGCAGAGTGAAAGGGTCTTATCTGAACCTGAATCCACCTCATCTACCAGTTGGGCTGTATTTCCTTTCTCCACACAACATGGGGTTTGTCCATGAACGGAGAGAGCACGTGTGGCCACAGGTCAAGCCATCCCGGGCAGGGCTCCCCTGAAGGCCCAGCTTTCTCCTGGAGGAACATGTTGATTCACCCTCACTTATTCTTCCCTGGAAATGCTGCTGGCTACATGGTCATCAAAGGAATCTCAACCTGGCTGAAATTATATTATTTAGAAAAAAAGAATGGTTTTATCCACTAAGTCTTCTGATTGCTATAAAGACAATGAAATAACATGCAGGGGTACCAAAGCCGGTTCCCTATACAGGAAAAGATTGAAGTTATTTTAATTTGATTATAATGATCTAGTGACCATTTCAGGTAATCATTCCCAGAACGAGGGACCTTAGATATTTTCTAGTTGAATCTACTCATTTTAAAGGTGAGACACTGAAGCCCATGTGTACTGAACGGCTTGACCAAGCTGGTGGAACCAGCTGATAACAGGACTCCATTTCCTGTTCAATTACACCTTGTTTTCCCAAACACACACTATCCAGATACGTGAGACATTTCCCTCCCCTCCCCAGGGAAGAAAGGGACCTTATACTGAAGTGGTGAGAGCTCCGAGTTCAAAGAGCAAAGCAGCAGCAGACGATATTTTGTGCTTGAACCCAGTGATTTTATTTGACATTAAAATAAAATTCTACAGATGTAGCATTGAATCTGTCATCAAATAAAGACTTGAAAGTTCACCAAAGTATTGTATTCTTATATGAAAATAATATTTTTAATAGAAACTAAAACTAATCTCTTTCTTAATTTAAGGTATACTGGTTTCTACCACAGTTTACATATGTGAGAATAAATCTACCAATTATAGGTCTCACTCATACATTTCATAAAAAAACACCATAAAGAACTTTAAAATAGATTAAGTCAATACCATATATATATATATTTTGTGTGTATTTAATATATTCTTTATTAAGGTATTATTGATATACACCCTTATGAAGGTTTCACATGAAAAAACAATGTGGTTACTACATTCATCTATATTATCGAGTCCCCCCCCATACCCTATTGCAGTCACTGTCCATCAGTGTAGTAAGATGCCACAGAGTCACTATTTGCCTTCTCAGTGCTACACTGTCTTCCCCCAAATCCCCACACGCCATGTGTTCCAATCATAATACCCCTGAATCCTCTTCTCTCTCCCTCCCCACCTGCTCTCCCCCACCCCTCCCCTTTGGTAACGGCTAGTCCTTTCTTGGAGTCTGTAGGTCTGTTGCTGTTTTGTTCCTCAGTTTTGCTTTATTTTTGTACTCCACAAATGAGGGAAATCATTTGGCACTTGTCTTTCTCCACCTGGCTTACTTCACTGAGCATAATATCCTCCAACTCTATCCATGTTATATCAAATGGTAGGATTTGTTTTCTTCTTATGGCTGAATAGTATTCCATTGGGTATATGTACCACATCTTCTTTATCCAGTCATCTACTGATGGACACTTAGATTGCTTCCATTGCTTGACTATTGTTAATAGTGCTGCAATAAACAGGGGTGCATATGTCTTTTTGAATCTGAGAAATTATATTTTTTGGGTAAATTCCGAGGAGTGGAATTCCCAGGTAAAATGGTATTTGTATTTTTATTTTTTTGAGGAACCTCCATATTGCTTTCCACAATGTTTGAATTATTTTACATTCCCACCAGCAGTGTAGAAGGGTTTCCCTTTCTCCGTATCCTTGCCAGCATTTGTTGTTCTTAGTTTTTTTGATGTTGGGCATCCTTACTGTTCTGAGGTGATATCACATTGTGTTTTTAATTTGCATTTCCCTGATGATTAGTGATGTGGAGCATCTTTTCATGTGCCTGTTGGCCATCTGAATTTCTTCTTTGGAGAATTGTCTGTTCATATCCTCTGCTTATTTTTTCATTGGGTTATTTGATTTTTGAGTGTTGGGGCATGTGAGTTCTTTATATATTTTGGACGTTAACCTCTTGTTGGATATGTCCTTTACAAATATATTCTCCCATACTGTAGGATGCTTTTTTGTTCTATTCATGGTGTCCTTTGCTGTACAGAAGCTTTTTTAGTTTGATGTAGTCTCATTTGTTCCTTTTTGCTTTTCTTTCCCTTGCTCGAGGAGATGTGTTCAGGAAAAAGTTGCTCATGTTTATATTCAGGAGATTTTTGCCTATGCTGTCTTCTAAGAGTTTTATGGTTTCATGACTTACATTCAGGTCTTTGATCCATTTCAAGTTTACTTTTGTGTGTGGGGTTAAACAATAATCCAGTTTCATTCTCTTGCATGCAGCCATCCAGTCTTGCCAATACCAGCTGTTGAAGAGGCTGTCGGTTTCCCATTGTATGTCCATGACTCCTTTATCATATATTAATTGACCATATATGGTTGAGTTTATATCAGGGCTCTCTAGTCTGTTCCATTGGTCTATGGGTCTGTTCTTGTGCCAGTACCAAATTGTCTTGATTACTGGGGCTTTATAGTAGAGCTTGAAGTCAGGGAGTGTAATCCCCCCAGCTTTATTCTTCCTTCTCAGGATTGCTTTGGCTATTCGGGGTCTTTTGTGGTTCCATATGAATTTTAGAACAATATTCTCTAGTTCATTGAAGAATGATGTTGGTATTTTGATAGGAATTGCATTGAATCTGTAGATTGCTTTAGGCAAGATGGCCATTTTGACAATATTAATTCTTCCTATCCACGAGCATGGGATGTGTTTCCATTTATTGGTATCTTCTTTAATTTCTCTCATGAGTGTCTTGTAGTTTTCAGAGTACAGGTCTTTCACTTCCTTGGTTAGGTTTATTCCTAGGTATTTTATTCTTTCTGATGCAATTGTGAATGGAATTGTTTTCCTGATTACTCTTTCTTCTAGTTCATCATTAGTGTATAGGAAAGCAACAGATTTCTGTGTATTAATTTTGTACCTGGAACTTGCTGAATTCAGATATTAGATCTAGTAGTTTTGGGGTGGAATCTTTAGGGTTTTTTATGTACAATATCATGTCATCTGCAAACAGTGACAGTATAACTTCTTATTTACCAATCTGGATGCCTTTTATGTCTTTGTGTTGTCTGATTGCCATGGTGAGGACCTCCAGAACTATGTTGAATAGAAGTGGAGAGAGTGGGCATCCCTGTCTTGTTCCCAATCTTGAAGGAAAGACTTTCAGCTTCTCGCTGTTAGGTATGATGTTGCCTGTGGGTTTGTCATACATGGGCTTTATTATGTTGAGGTACTTGCCCTCTATACCCATTTTGTTGAGAGTTTTTATCATTAATGGATGTTGAATTTTGTCAAATGCTTTTTCAGCATCTACGGAGATGATTATTTGGTTTTTGTCCTTCTTTTTGTTGATGTGGTGGATGATGTTGATGGACTTTTGAATATTGTACATCCTTGCATCCCTGAAATAAACCCGACTTGATCATGATGGATGATCTTTTTGATGTATTTTTGAATTTAGTTTGCTAATATTTTGTTGAGTATTTTTGCATCTATGTTTATCAGGGACATTAGTCTGTAATTTTCTTTGTTTGTGGTGTCGTTGCCTGGTTTTGGTACTAGGGTGATGCTGGCTTCATAGAATGAGCTTGGAAGTATTCCCTCCTCTTCTACTTTTTGGGAAAATTTAAGGAGAATTGGTATTAGGTCTTCACTAAATGTTTGATAAAATTCAGTGGAGAAGCCATCTGGTGCAGGGATTTTGTTCTTAGCTAGTGTTTTAATTATGAATTCAATTTTATTTGCTGGTAATTGGACTGTTTAGATTTTCTGTTTCATTCTGTGTCAGCATTGGAAGGTTGTATTTTTCTAGACAGTTATCCATTTCTTCTGGTTATCCAGTTTTTTAGCATATAATTTTTCATAGTACTTGCTAATAATTCTTTGTATTCCTGTGGTGTCCATTGTGATTTTTTCCTTTCTCATTTCTGATTCTGCTTATATGTGTAGACTCTCTTTTTTTCTTGATAAGTCTGGCTAGGGGTTTATCTATTTTATTTTCTCAAAGAACCATCTCCTGCTTTCATCGATTCTTTCTATTGTTTTATTCTTCTGAATTTTATTTATTTCTGCTCTAATGTTTATTATATCCCTCCTTCTACTGACTTTGGGCCTCATCTGTTCTTTTTCTAGTTTCATTACTTGTGAGTTTAGAGTGTTCATATGGGATTGTTCTTCTTTCCTGAGGTAGGCCTGTACTGCAATATATTTCCCTCTTAGCATGGCCTTCGCTGAATCCCACAGATTTTGCAGTGTTGAATTATTGTTGTCATTTGTCTCCATATATTGCTTGATCTCTGTTTTTATTTGGTCATTGATCCATTGGTTATTTAGGAGCATGTTGTTAAGCCTCCATGTGTTTGTGGGCTTTTTGTTTTCTTTGCATAATTTATTTCTAGTTTCATACCTTGTGGTCTGAGAAGCTGGTTGGTACAATTTCAATCTTTTTGAATTTACTGAGGCTCTTTTTGTGGCCTAGTATATGATCTATTCTTGCAAATGTTCCATGTGCATTTGAGAAGAATGTGTATCCTGCTGCTATTGGGTGTAGAGTTCTGTAGATGTCAAGTCCATCTGTTCTGATGTGTTGTTCAATGCCTCTGTCTCCTTATTTTCTGTCTGGTTTATCTGTCCTTTGGAGTGAGTGGTGTGTTGAAGTCTCCTAGAATGAATGCATTGCATTCTATTTCTCCTTTTAATTCTGTTAGTATTTGTTTCACATATGTAGGTGCTCCTGTGTTGGTTGCATAGATATTTATAATGGTTATATCTTCTTGTTGGATTAACCCCTTAATCATTATGTAATGTCCTTCTTTGTCTCTTGTTCCTTTCTTTGTTTTGAAGTCTATTTGGTCTGATACAAGTACTGCAACTCCTGCTTTTTTCTCCCCATTAGTTGCATGAAATATCTTTTTCCATCCCTTCACTTTTAGTCTGTGTATATCTTTGGGTTTGAGGTGAGTCTGTTGTTGGCAACATAGAGTGGGGTCTTCTTTTCTCATCCATTCTGTGATTCTATGTGTTTTGATTGGTGCATTCAGACCATTTACATTTAGGGTGATTATCGATAGGTATGTACTTATTGCCATTGCAGGCTTTAGATTTGTGGTTACTAAAGGTTCAAGGGTAACTTCCTTACTATCTAAGAGTCTAACTTATCTCACTTAGTATGCTATTACAAACACCACAATCTAAAAGTTTTTTTTTCTCCTTTTTCTTCCTCCTCCATTCTTTATATATTAGGTGTCATATTCTGTACTCTTTGTCTATCCCTTGATTGACTTTGGGGATGGTTGATTTAATTTCACATTTGCTTAGTAATTAACTGTTCTACTTTCATTACTATGGTTTTATTGCCTCTGGTGACAGCTATTTAGCCTTAGGAACACTTCCATTTATAGCAGTCCCTCCAAAATACACTGTAGAGATGGTTTGTGGGAGGTAAATTCTCTCAGCTTTTGCTTATCTGGAAATTGTTTAATCCCTCCTTCAAATTTAAACGATAATCTTACCTGGTAGAGTATTCTTGGTTCAAGGCCCTTCTGCTTCATTGCATTAAGTACATCATGCCACTCCCTTCTGGCCTGTAAGGTTTCTCTTGAGAAGTCTGATGATAGCCTGTTGGGTTTTCCTTTGTATGTGATCTTTTTTCTCTCTCTGGATACTTTTAATAGTCTGTCCTTATCCTTGATCTTTGCCATTTTAATTATTTTATGTTTTGGTGTTGTCTTCCTTGGGTCCCTTGTGTTGGGAGATCTGTGCATCTCCATGGTCTGAGAGACTATCTCCTTCCCCTGATTGGGGAAGTTTTCAGCAATTACCTCCTCAAAGACACTTTCTATCCCTTTTTCTCTCTCTTATTCTTCTGGTACCCCTATAATACGAATATTGTTTCATTTGGATTGGTCACACAGTTCTCTCAATATTCTTTCATTCCTAGAGATCCTTTTTTGTCTCTGTGCCTCAGCTTCTTTGTGTTCCTTTTCTCTAATTTCTATTTCATTTATCATCTCTTCCAATGTATCTAATCTGCTTTTTAAACCCTCCATTGTGTTCCTTAGTTATTGGATCTCCATCCTAAATTCATTCCTGAGTTATTGAATATTTTTCCATACCTCTGGATCATGTTTATGATTTTTATTTTGAAATCTATTTCAGGAAGATTGATTAGTTCAGTCTCACTTGAGCCTTTTTCTTGTGTTTGTGGGATTTTTGTTTGAATTAGGTTCCTCTGATTTTTCATATTTGTATATGGCGCCCTCTAGTGCCCAGAAGCTCTACTCTATGGAGCTGCTCAGCCCCTGGTGCGATGTCGGGCATCTCAAAGGAGCAGTGTTGGTGCCTGTGGCAAAGAAAGAGCTGTTTCCTGCTTCCAGGAGGCTATGCCTGTCTCCACTGCCAGAACCAGTGGGCCAATCACACAGGTGTAAGCCTATATGCTTTGCGTTTGTACCTGCTATAGGTGGGGCTTCCCTCTGGCTGGTCTGACGCCATTGCATGGGTTGCCGGTTTGTGAGCCAGATACGGGCTGGCCTGGAGGAGAGCACAGCAGGCTGTGTATCACAGTGGGGGCCGTGGAACTGCATAGCCAGCCAGCGGGATGGAGCACCTGAAGATCCTGAAAGTTCCCAACCTGCTGGGCAGGGTGCAGCCAGACAATTTTGTCTATCTGTCCTTTCTCCTGAGCAGTAAGCTCTGTGCAATCCTTGCCCCTTTAGCAGCCCTCCTGCTGTTAGGACATCTGTCAGACTGCCTGCCAAGAGTAGCCAGATATGGATCCCTGTTTTCCACAAGCTGCTGGAATCTCAGTCTCTCCAGGTTTTCCATCTGTCTTAGCTTTCCAACCCCACTAAATCACCAGAGCATCATGCAATGTAGGTTCGAACTCCCAGAACAGATCTCCAGGGCTAGGTGTTTAGCAGTCCCAGGCCTCCACTCCCTCCCCGCTCCATTTTTCTTCCTCCTGCTGGTGAGCTGGAGTGGGGGAAGGGCTTGAGTCCCTCCGGATCATGGCTTTGGTACGTTACCCTGTTCAGTGAGGTCTGTTCTTTTCTCCAGGTGTATGCAGTTTGGTGCAGCCTTCTTTCCTGTTGCTCTTTCAGGATTAGTTATATTAATTATATTTTCATATTATATGTGATTTTAGGAGGTCTCTGTCTCACCTCTCACGCCGCCATCTTTAATCCTCAAATCCAATACCATATATTTTTGTTTTTACATATTTTTTAAACCTCATCAATTTGACACTGGAATACAAAACTGATATGTTTAAAGTTAATCAGACCACTGTGCATTCCTTAAATCTAATCATGATTAAAGATTATCTTTCAGTTTTCCATTCAAATAGATTTGTAGCAATTTGATTCTCAATTAAAATTTGTTTCCTCTCTATATAAATTGAGGTAAAATTCTGAAAGAAAAAATATGCAAGGGGAAATTATCTACTAATGGCATAAAAACCCAAGACTTTTTACTTCTCCAAATGTACCAATTTCTCATTAACTAATTCCTTACAAAAGTTATGCTTAATTTTGGGATCAGGTAAAATGGGAGGGTGTATAAAAGTATCAGCCCAAGAAACAAATATGGTTGACCCTTGAACAACACTAGTTTGAACTGAGCAGGTCTGCTTATATGTGGATGTTTTTTGATAAATATATTGGAACATTTTTTGTGTATTTGTGACAATAAAAAACATTTTCTTTTTTCTAGCTTACATTATTGGAGGAATGCGGTATAGTATATCATACCTATACAAAATATGGGTTAATCACCTGTTTATGTTGTCCATAAAGCTTCTGGTCAGTAGCAGGCTACAGTAGTTAAGTTCTGGGCGAGTCAGAAGTTATATGCAGATTTTTGAGTGGCACAGAGAAGAAGAGGGTTGGCGCACTTGACCCCAGCATTGTTCATGGGTCAACTGTATCTCTTTTCTTAAGAGAATGTGCAATTTCAGGGAAGGCATTAAAAGCACAAGTAAAAGAAGAAAGTAAGTTTTTTACATATGGTTGACATAAACATGGTAATAGATTTTTGCTTTGTTTCTGGATTTTGGTTTGTAGGTCCTGAGTATGCAGATGTGGTGTTTCTGGTGGACAGCTCTGATCACCTGGGTAGTAAGTCCTTCCCTTTTGTAAAAATGTTCATCAACAAAATGATCAGCAGTCTTCCCATAGACACCAACAAATACCGCGTGGCCCTCGCCCAGTACAGTGACATGCTCCATGCCGAGTTCCAGCTGGACACCTTCAGGAGCAGGAACCCCATGCTGAACCATATCAGGAAGAACTTCGGGTTCCTAGGTGGCTCCCTGCGGATAGGAAACGCTCTCCGGGAGGCTCACAGGACCTATTTCTCTGGGCCCGCAAGCAGGAGAGACAAGAAACAGTTTCCCCCAATTTTGGTGGTCCTGGCTTCAGCCGAGTCCGAGGATGACGTGGAAGAGGCTTCCAAGGCCCTGCAGAGAGATGGGGTGAGAGTCATCTCTGTGGGGATGCAGAGAGCATTGGAGGAGAACCTGAGGGCCATGGCCACCGCTCAGTTCCATTTCAACCTCCGGACGGCCAGAGACCTCAGCATGTTTTCCCAAAACATGACGCAGATCATCAGGGATGCAGCCCAGCACAGGGAAGGAGCAGCCAATGACACTCTTGTGGAAGGTGGGTTTGGGGCACATGTACGGAAATGATGATAAAATGCTTTGAAACACCAACGTTGGGGTAGGACTAAAACTCTATGAACATGCAGTTCCCCAACAGCTGGGCTGTATTTTCAGATGTTAAATATCGGTTTGTGCACCGTGGCCATTTCTAACCCAGTGAACCCCCAAGCCTTTGTGTTCCAACTTTTGCATATCCATGTTGCAGGCCATTTATAAGCTTCTTAAAATTCAGTGAAGCCTCCTCCCTGCCACCCAGCTCATGCCTGAGCTATCTCCCCGGGCTTTCATTGCTCTGCAGTTTTATTACTGGTTCATTTAAGTTTGGGTTGTTCCTTAAAAATGACTGGACTCCTGAAGTTACATAATATGATCACAGAATGTTAGCACTAGAAACAACCCTTTCTGCAGAGGAACTTGCAGGTGTCCTGGGAGTTGGTGTGGGCTGGCCCAGGTCCAGGCTGTGGACTTGGTTGGGTCCCCGGGCCCACGGGGTTCAGCCCCACACTGCCCCCATCCTGCTGTCTTGCTCTAAATCAGCTTCCCTGTTCTGCTCCGCTCCAACCCACTGTCCTGCACTGTTAGTAGAAGAGTGTGCCTTCTACTAATAAGAATGGTCAGGGATTAATGAACATCATTCAGGCGAGAGGCAGGGGAAAGTCAGTTAGAAAGACTGTGCTCAAAATGTACAAGTCCACATAAGTAGCACAGGAAACTCACATTATTTCTGGTTTAATTTACTTGAATGAGATGATAAATAAAATTTTCTGTTGATAATGGAAAATGTTTTTCTTGTGGTAATCTATGAGAATATGAATCCTATTATTGGCATCTTTTCCAAACAAAATAATGGAAAGTGAAATTGCTATTCCAGTACCATTTTTTAGTAATATTTGAACTGTATTGATTTTAACAATGATGATGCTTAAATAATTTTAATATGACAGCATTAATGGCTATTCATTCAATAACTTTTATGTATCAGGCCCCATGCTAAGCACCATATCTCATTTAATCCCCATAACAGTCCCATGAGATAAATATTATCTCCAACTTACAGATGAGGAAACTGAAGAAGGGAGTTTAGCTAAGATCTGGTATTTGAGCCCAGCACCCTCTGACCTCAGCTCATTATCATTTTGTTTACGTGCTTCTTCCATGAAATACATGACCAAGTTCTGGTAGAGGTTCTCCATGCCTTCTGATGCTGAGCAGAGATGCTGAACCTCCCACTAAAATTCTGCCTGTTCATTCCTTGCCCACACAGTGTGCCAAGGCCCTTCAGTGGCTGACGTGGTGTTCCTGTTGGATGTGTCAATTAATGGCAGCCGGGAGAACTTCGATTCTCTTAAAGAATTCCTGGAAGAAAGTGTATCTGCCCTTGACATAAAGGAAAACTGCATGAGGGTCAGCCTTGTGGCTTATAGCAATGAGACGAAGGTGATAAACTCACTGAGCAGGGGCATAAATAAGTCAGAGGTTCTCCAGTATATACAGAACCTCTCTCCCCAGACTGGGAAGGCCTACACGGGAGCTGCTATCAGAAGGACGAGGAAGGAGGTCTTCAGTGCACAACACGGCAGTCGGAAGAATCAGGGGGTGCCCCAGATTGCCGTGCTGGTGACCCACAGACCCTCAGAGGACAACGTGACCAAGGCAGCCGTTAACCTCCGGCGCGAGGGCGTGACAGTCTTCACCATGGGCATAGAGGGAGCCAGCGACACCCAGCTGGAAAAGATAGCATCTCATCCTGCCGAGCAGTATGTCTCCAGACTAAAAACCTTCTCCGACCTGGCTGCGCACAACCAGACATTTCTGAAGAAGCTACGGAACCAAATAACGCACACAGTCTCCGTCGCTTCAGAATGGACTGAAACACTCAAATCCGGTATGGTCTTCTGCTGGGAGCAGGATTATTCTGAACCTTCTGTTTTCTTACCTTTCAGGTATTATACATTCAAAAAGGATTGGCAGGCTATGATGTGGGTAGGGAGAATTAAGTTCCAAATTTTTCACTTTAACTGGATTATAAGGAGTGTAAATTGGGAGAGGATGAAAGCTATTGAAGTGTGAAAGGGAAGAAGGGATTTCCCTCTTACTTCCTCTTCTGCACAGCTTTCCCATTCCTGCAATACCTTCCTCTGCTGTTTTTCTCCCTTCATTTTTTCCCTTCTCTCCTTTGCCTCTTACATTCCCCTATTGTTTTTCTTTTTGTACTTTTCTCTCTTTTCTTTCATCATCCTCAAATTTCAAGTTAGAGGACAAAAAGGAAACATGATTTGCATCGAGGACAGAGTGACTGATGTGTTAAGTCTTATTCTAGCACCTGTGAGTTTAGAGACAGCAATATATTTTATGCATTTCATATGTATACACATTTATGTTGTATAAATTATGTATACATAGGCATATATGTATACATTTGCCAACAAATTTGTAGCATGCTTACTATAAAAGTGTCATTGTCCTACACAATAAGGCCACTGACAATATCCCTAGTTTTGTTAATTGACTAGGAGGAAGTGAGAAGTAAACAATTTAAGATTTCAAGAGAGGGAACTCAGAAATCCACAAGCTCCAGTTAAACACCTTCTCTATTTCACAACACACCACTTGCCATTTACTAAGTGGTCATTCACTAATGAGAGTAGATACTTGTAAAGAGCATCTTTGAGTTTTCTTTCTAATCTATTACTACATCCAAATTTGCCCTGACTCAGGACAGAGAATTATCCAAATAGTCTTAACTGTCCACAGCAATTCATCTACCCAACAGCTAATATTCCTCTCCATTAAGCTAGCAGAGCATGTCTCTTACACCCAGAATGTGTTTCCCATGTTTCTGTCTGAAGATGCTCCTGTATGTTCTTGCCATCTTCTCCCACTTGCCTCCAGGCCACACTCAACTTTTTTGGTTCTGTTTTAGGTTGTGTGGACACAGAAGAAGCAGACATCTACCTGCTCATTGATGGCTCTGGGAGCACCCAGGCCACAGACTTCCAAGAAATGAAGACCTTCCTGTCAGAGGTCGTAGGGATGTTCAACATTGCTCCCCAAAAGGTGCGGGTTGGGGCCGTTCAGTACGCTGACAACTGGGACTTGGAATTTGAGATCAATAAGTACTCTAACAAGCACGATTTGGGAAAGGCCATTGAGAACATCAGGCAGATGGGTGGGAACACAAACACAGGTGCAGCCCTGAATTACACATTGAGGCTGTTGCAAAAAGCAAAGAAGCAGCGAGGAAACAGAGTGCCATGTCATCTTGTTGTCCTGACGAATGGCGTGTCCAAGGATAGCGTTGTGGAGCCCGCGAGAAGACTGAGAGAAGAGCTCATCCACGTCTATGCCATTGGGGTTAAGGAGGCCAACCAAACACAGCTGCGAGAGATTGCTGGCATGGAAAAGAGGGTGTACTATGTGCATGACTTTGATTCTCTGAAAGATATCAGAAACCAAGTTGTTCAAGAAATCTGTGCTGAAGAAGGTAGGAGATACGGTGGCTTTAATTTTTTACTTCAGCTCACGAACTGCCTTCCTGCAATACTGGACATTGCAGGCTTAGAGAAATGACATAAGTTTCCAATTTGAGATCTGTTGACTTGTGTAGCTGTGCTTGTTCTCCAGACCAAAACTAAGAGCTCGCTACAGTGTTGCTCTAATTAATATCTGAAGCATAAGAAAGATATTTGGAGTTTTCCCTAACAAGTATTCATTAGCTTCTTCCCACAAATCCCTGCTAGAATAGATGTGTGATTAGACACTGCATGTATAATATGATCAAATGATTTCTGATTTTAAGGAGCACATCCGGTTTATTTAAACTGCTTTTTTAGAAAGCTTCCATGTAATCTTTTAGAGCTGTATCAGTAGTCTCCAACCCAGGGCCGATTTTGCCCCCTCATGGGACACTTGACAACATCTAAAGACATTTTGGTTGTTGTAACTTGGGGAGTGCTACTGGCTTCTAACCAGTCGAAGTCAGGGATGTTACTAAACATTATACAGTATACTACGTGCATGGACTGCCCTCCATAGTAAAAATTATCTGGCCCAAAATATCAACTATGTTGAGTTTGAGACACCAAGTTAAATATTAAGGCAAATTACTAAACAGCACATGCAACAGTCTCATTTCTATTGCCTTCAGTGCTTTAACTACGTGCTAACAATCTTTACCAAGCACACATTTAACTTCAATATAGGATTATCTGTGTTTGAATCTTCTTATTCTCGCTTAATCTTTCCACATGATGCTAACTTGAATAAACATCTTGCTTTCTCCCACACAGCCTGCAAAAACATGAAAGCTGACATCATGTTTCTGGTGGACAGTTCTGGCAGTATAGGACTTGAAAACTTTGTCAAAATGAAAACATTTATGAAAAACCTGGTGAGCAAATCCCGGATCGGGGCAGATCGGGTACAAATTGGCGTAGTCCAGTTCAGCGACATCAACAAGGAGGAGTTTCAGCTCAACAGATACGCGTCCCAAAGTGAAATTTCAGAGGCAATAGACCAAATGGGTCACATTGGGGAAACCACCTTGACGGGCAGTGCTCTGACCTTTGTTTCTCAGTACTTCAGCCCCGCCAAGGGGGCCCGGCCCAACGTCAGGAAGTTTCTCATCCTCATCACGGACGGTGAAGCCCAGGACGTAGTCAAGGACCCGGCAGTAACACTGCGGCAAGAAGGCATAATTATCTACTCTGTAGGGGTGTTTGGCTCCAATGTCACCCAGCTGGAGGAGATCACTGGGAGGCCAGAGATGGTTTTTTATGTTGAGAATTTTGACATTCTGAAGCACATTGAAGATGACCTCGTCTTTGGGATATGCAGCCCCCGTGAAGGTAGGCACAGGAAAATCCACTAATGAACGTGTCCACATGGCCACGTTAGCCTGTGTTCCGATTAAGTCTGTGCAGTTGGAACGTTGTACCCGTTTTGTTTGTTAAAATGGTTACCCTAGTGGCTTTTGACTGCATGTGAAAGGCAGCTTTCCTCAATGGAACTGTTGAGTTAGACAGGAAGGAATGATCTCGTTACGCTTAGATTCTTTCCATTTGAGAAGAAAGAGCCCTAAGGTGATGAGTCCTCCATTTAAGAATAGTGGCGTTATTCCAGGTGCTTAGGTTTGGCTCTAGAAGAGAAGCTGAGTCTGGGCTTCTTGTGGAAGTGACTCACTGAGGAGATGTTTTCAGAGAGGGGTAAGGAGAGCAGGCAGGGCATGGGTAGGAGCCGGGCAAGAGGACGGAGCTGAGCTTCAGCTTGACCCCCTGGGGACTCCAGAGCATGAATGACGACACAGAGTCACTTCCACCCCGAGGTGAGAGCCCAGCCTCATGGAACCCGTGCTTAGGCCACGTGTGAGTGGCTGAGGCCAGCAGGGGAGGGCATGACCTCCTGGGCACGGAGGCTCCCTTTGACATACGTCTACATATGTCTGTTTATTTTACAATTCTAAAAAATTAATACTTGCGTAAACTTAGATAATGTTTTTAAAAACACGTTGAGTTTATTAAATCCTATAAAGGAGGAATGCAGTACGGGAACTCAAGCCATGAGGGCTTCAAAGGAAGTAAATAATACAGTGTCCATTTACCTCCCCTGAAACTACAGAGTAACAGAAGTTATAAAACACAACCTCAGCAAATATAAGGACTGATGCGTATTGTGACCCAGTGGGCATAATGGCAGAAAAACTCTGAAAAATCTCCATGAAGGAGATGGATTTTAATGGAATTGTGAGGGGAGAGATAAACATTGTTCTGTGATTCAAACAACAGTTCTGTTCGCCTCCCATTAGAATGTTTGGTGATTGCGATCTGTGTTTTGTGGAAAGAAGAGCGTGCCAGGAGTTTATTTCCTGGTAATCGCACTCAGAACAAATCTGAACTCTTTCATGGGTGCCGACACTGAGCAATCTATCCCCAAACCCCAAGGTCATCCAGGCTGGCTTCCCCGGACAACCAAAGGCCAGGGAATGTAGTATCTTCTTTTGTGGAACCAGCCTTTCTTGAGAATTTGGTTTATGCCTCACGCTCAGAGCCTTTAGTAAGTTGGTTGAATACATTGGCTCTAAGGTTTCCATATAGCAGCAGGTGGCAGCCCAAAGAAGGAAATGTGGGGAGCCTCTGAGGGTGGAGGTGGGGTGGGGGTACTTTTGTACAATTCCATTTCTTCAGAATGGATGAATTAGCATTTGGAACATACCTTTTTTTAAAATTTAAGTATAGTTGACATAATATTAGTTTCAGATGTACAACATAGTGATTTGACATTTATACACATTACAAAATGTTCCCCACAATAAGTCTAATTACCATCTGCCACCATACAAAGTTATTACAATATTATTTGCTATATTCCCTATTTTCTGCTTTTTACCCCTGTGACTTAGTTTATAATTGGAAGTTTATATACCTCCTTATCCCCCTCACCTATGCCTATGCCCCCTCCCTTATGGTAACAACCAGTTCTCTGTATTTTTTAGTCTATTTCTGTTTTTTGTTTGACTGTTCGTTTGTTTTGTTTTTTAGATTCCACAGGTAAGTGAAATCATATGATATTTGTCTTTCTCTGGCTAATTTTACTGAGCATAATACCATGTAGGGCCATCCATATTGTTGAAAATGGCAAGATTTCATTCTTTTTTATGACAGAGTAATTTTCCATTGCATATATACCACATATTCTTTATCCAGTCATCTTATCAATGGACACTTCATTTGCTTTGATATCTTGGCTGTTGTAAATAATGCTGCAATGAACATAGGGGTGAATATACCTTTTTAAATTACTGTTTCTGTTTTCTTAGGATAAATACCCAAAAGTGGGATTACTGTACGGTATAACAGTTCTATTTTTGATTTTTGAGAAACTTCCATATTGTTTTCCATAATGGGTGCACAAGTTTATATTCCCACCAATATAGGAGGGTTCCCTTTTCTCCACATCCTTGCCAACACTTGTTATTTCTTGTGTTTTTGATACTAGCCATTCTGACTGGTGTGAGGGGATATCTCATTGTGGTTTTGGCTTGCATTTCCCTGATGCCTAGTGATGGGAAGCATATTTTCATGTGTCTGTTGGCTGGAACATGCCTTTCTAAGGCCTGTAGAGAGACTGTGCTACGCGAGGACTAAATCCTTAACCATTTTACAATCCCTCTTCTTCAGAATGAATGAGTGGGAGTTTGGAACTCTGTACCTTTAGATAGAATATGCTACACACACATGGGTTAACTACTAATTAGTCTGTCCTGCTTTACTTTTCCATGGCACTGACCCAAAGTTTGAAATGTAATAGGAGCATCATGATAGGAGCAGTAAGCTGGGCCAAGTGTGAAATGGGCTTATTTCTACAATGAGGCCCAATAATGAAAATATATTATATTTCAAGAAAGTCGAAAAGGGAGAAAAATGCAACCTTGAAAACTCAGTCATCATAGAACCATGAAAAAATATAATGCTGTCAAAATCACTTCCATTTTATAATTTCTCCAAGGTTTTATCTTAAGAATAAACTCTCATGATCCCTGTGGCTTAAAAAAAAAAAAAAAAAGGCACATTTGTATAAATGGAAGCACATGTTGAGGGAATCATGTATACAGAACAATTTCCACAGAATTGTGATTTTCCCTTTTTAGTCCAAAGCATTTGACATTTGCCCCTGATGATCTTGTGATTGTCAGTCTGCCCCCATCCACCCTCTGCGGCCTTGTCCTGTTTGCCTGAGTCAACGGAGCACTGGAGCACTGCCAGCACAGATGTAGAGGTGCGGCATCTGTTATTCAGGGAGTGGGTGCTCTAAAGCACAGCTTGATGCCAGGCAGAGGGACACGGGCAGTTAAAGACAGGTGCGGGGTCCTCCCTGAGGTCCAAAGCTAATCCCCTTTGGTCTTCCTCTCCCCCTTCTTTTAGAATGCAAGCGGATTGAAGTCTTGGATGTTGTGTTTGTAATCGACAGCTCCGGAAGCATTGACTCTGATGAATATAATATTATGAAGGAATTTATGATTGACTTGGTGAAAAAAGCCAATGTTGGCAAGAATCAGGTCCGGTTTGGGGCTCTGAAGTATGCTGATGACCCCAAGGTGCTGTTTTATCTGGATGAGCTTGGCACGAAACAGGAGGTGATGTCAGTGCTCCAGAATGACCAGCCCATGGGGGGTAACACTTACACGGCCGAGGCCCTGGGCTTCTCGGAGCAGCTGTTCACGGAAGCCCGGGGCAGCCGCCTGCACAAGGGGGTCCCCCAGGTCCTCGTGGTGATCACTGACGGGGAATCCCATGATGCGGACAAGCTCAATGCCACGGCCAAGGCCTTGAGGGACAAAGGCATTCTTGTCCTGGCCGTGGGGATCGCCGGTGCCAATCCCGTGGAGCTGCTGGCCATGGCAGGGTCCGCGGACAAGTACTTCTTCGTGGAGACTTTCGGAGGCCTGAAGGGGATATTTTCAGATGTGTCAGCCAGTGTGTGTAACTCTTCAAAAGTAGGTAAGATTTGTCAGTTAAGTTTTTCCTAATTATCAGCAGAGATCCAAGTGACGTAGAAATCAAACAATAACCCTCAGGAGCCTTTTCTAGGAAGGAGGAGTACCAGCTGTGTCATAGAACTTCCCACATTCTGGCACCTTAGGGTTGGAGAGACCTCAAGGACGTTCATTCGCCTCCTCCCTAACAGGACGAGTTCGACAGCATTCCTATCCCCTTCTGCCTCAGCTCTCTAAGGATGCGGGTTCACCATTTTTGAACGGGCTTTATTTATTGAAGCACAAATGTGTTTACATGTCATTTCACCCACTAGTTCTTTTTCCTGCTCTTTCACAAGAGATCAAATTCTTCCTAAGAACCAGTGATCATTGTCTGAAGTCTTCTCTCCCCCAGGCTACAGGCCCCCATCCCTTCACCTATTTCTATTATTGCCAAACTTGTCTAAAACGTGGACCCCAATAGTAAACACTCTGTCCCAGCCTCAGATAATTCCAGAGCAGAGTAGGTGTGCCTTTGCCCTGGACTCCGCGTTTATAGTCTAGCAGCTGGACATGGCATCACCACATTTAGGTATGCATGTGTTCATTCATTCATTCATTCATTCATTCAGCTGCCACTTTATACTTCTGTTTCAAAGGCAGGTTGTGATCTATTAAAATTCCTTAGTATTTTTATTAACATGTGTTGTACTAAAAATAAAAAATAATTTTATTAGATAAGTTGCTATTCATTCAGGATTTCAACATCTTGGTGCAGTTCCTGTGAAAAATTATTTTCTAGTTTTCATATGCCTTGCCTCCTTAGAATGCAACTACTATCTTTTTTTTTTCATGAAACTAACAAAATCCATCTGAGTCTTACTGAAAAGTGGGACAAATCCCCCACCTTCTGTTGGCTAATGTCTAAAATTTGATCTGTCATTTCCAAGTCCACTATTGAAGTTAACATCGAATTTTTATATTGAAAGTTCTCCCTTGGACGGAAATAGAAATGTAATGAGTTAACCAGTTCCTGAAAGATCTGTTTACTCTATTTCTTTTTAATCTCTTCCGTGCTTATGCTGAGACACAAAGGAATCTCAAACATCTTTAATCTTTTCTGAGGCTAAGATGTAAATTAATTAATTTAGGTCAGTGGTTAGGTCTCTGGGGAATTCAAGGAAATGAAGATGCTTACCAGAGGCCGAGGAGCACACGTGGGCCTGGGCCAAGCTCAGCTCACCCACTTTCCCGTTCCTGTTTTGTATTTGCTGCGTCAATACTAGGGGAGCATCTCCAGTACACTGTATTGTTTGTTCAAAAATATTTTTCTCAGGTAGATATTTTTGCCTATATGTTCCAGACAGGGGGCTGATAAGGAGGAAAACTGACTAGATATAGATAAGAAGGCATGATTTCAACACTTTGATTTGACCTAAGAAACCAGAAAAGCACTTACTGCCTCAGCTGGCCAGGGAGGCCACCTCCTTAATAGAGCCCATCCGTCTATTTGAGTCCCTAGGTGGATGTGTGTTGTTTGCTTTTCTTGCTGTGTCGCTGGGCTTTCTGGAAGGGTTGGGGCTGGATTGTAGGTGAGAACAAGCTTTCTGGGGCGCCACCCTAGTGCTCGGGATCTGGGAGAAGGAAGCGGCGTAAAACCAAGTAGAAAAGCCAGGAGAACCATGAAAGGCCGTGCAAGATGTTCACGCCTAGTGCCCACTGTTTGAACCGTTGTTTTCATTTCCTCTCCAGTTACCGTGACCATAGGGTGGCAAGACAAGACACCACCTTCAGAAATACCATTTCTATATAGCTGAAAACAGTTTATGCCCTCTCATTGGGTTAAAGGCAAAATAACCATCTGACTTTTTTTTTGTTCCCTTTCCTCATCTTTATAGATTGCGAAATTGAAAAAGTAGATCTTGTTTTCCTCGTGGATGGATCGAACAGCATTCATCCAGATGACTTCAAGAAGATGAAGGAATTCTTGGCATCCGTTGTTCAAGACTTCGACGTTGGTGTCAACAGAGTGCGTATAGGCGTGGCCCAGTTTAGCCACACCTACCAGCCGGAGTTTCCTCTGGGCAATTTCATAGGCAAAACGGAGATTTCGTTTCAGATCCAAAGCATCCAGCAGATCTTTGGGTACACACACATCGGCGCTGCCCTCCGGCAGGTGGCGCGCTACTTCCGGCCGGACATGGGCAGCCGGATACACGCAGGCACCCCGCAGGTGCTGCTGGTCCTCACGGACGGCCGGTCCCAGGACGAGGTGGCTCAGGCCGCCGAAGACCTGAGACGCCAAGGAGTCGACATTTACTCCGTGGGAATCGGGGACGTGGACGACCAGCAGCTCGTTCAGATCACCGGCACTGCAGACAAAAAACTGACAGTTCATAACTTCGATGAACTGAGGAAGGTCAGGAAGAGGATCGTTCGCAGCATCTGCACGTCGGGGGGCGAAAGCAGTAAGTATGCGGCGCGCGCTCCCGCTCGCTCCTCCCCCGTCTCCACTGACATTTTCCTCTGGCTCTCTGTATATCCCCTGGGGCTGGTGGGAGACTCTAGGTCTGCGCCTCTGGATTTCAGGTCGAACCTTTCACGGTCATCGAGTATTTTTGTGGCTTGTTGGTTGAGAAACAGGACCTCTGGGGGCGATGTCCCTTCTCTCTGGGGAGCGCTTTCCCCCTGTGAATGGGTATGCCTTGGCTCCAAAAGGTGTGAGGAGAAGGCTGTTGTTTACGATCCGGTTGGTTTCAGAGATTGGAAACCATGTTTCAAAGAAATAAACAATTTAGCCGGATTTGGGTTGCCTGGCAGTAGGGCCTCTAGAGCCGCCAAGGGCAGTGTATAGGCATGTAGGGAACATCCTTAGAGGCTCATACCTTTATTATGAAACCTTACTGCCAAAGTTAGTAAATACATTCTTAAAAATGAGCACATTTTGACATTTTTCCAAAAGATGGAAGAACGGTCTTGAAGGAGGGATAACCTTTTCTGTCTTATCAAAGTGCCCAGAGAGTTGGCTGTGATTCTGTGTAACCGTCCACGGTAAATGTTAACCAGCAAGAGCAGAGCTACACAGTTGCTCGGAAGCATCTCTGGAGACGGACGACCTGGCTACAAATCCCTGCTCAGTGGCCATTTTTCCTTGGACAAGTTGCTCAACTTTTCTAAGTTTAATTTCCTTATCTGTAAAATGTGAACAATAACCACATCTAGTTCCAAGGACCATTGTGAAGATTAAATGATAAAATGCATATTTCAACTTTACTTCAAAACTTCAAATAAGAATGGCCCTTGGGAAGTAATTATAAAGCGACTTCATTTCTGTCTACCACTGACCCATTCAATTTATTCATGTGACCAGCTCTTCTCCTGCCCCCAGTCACTTTCAGGAAACAAGCGAACCTCCTCTTGGTGATTAGTCTGTCCACCCCAGAATAACTATTAACACTTAAAGCTTCGTCCAGTTTCTAACAGGCTGCTCAGCTGCCATGACATAGCGGCCACATGTGGCTGGCATTCCCCCACTGCTCTCCACCACCTGTCACGTCTACCCCCTTCTCCCAGGCCCTGCCCTTTTCTTGCTAACCATGGTTTCTGACCTCTCAAAATGGGCTGGGAAAGGGAGGAAGCTGAAGAGGCACAAAAAGGCACCTACTTAATGGCAGTTGCAGAAATCGGCTCTGATGGTGGCCCATGCCTGAAGCTGGGTCCATTCACAGGTCCGTCAAAGACTTCCCTTCTGCCCGTCCCCCACACCTCCTCTGTCCCCACCCACACAAAAGCATCTGTCAGGGGACCTCTCAACCTTGTGGGGAGGTAAGCATGTCTCCACTCCAGGTGTTCCCTTGCGCCTTCCTGCGCCTTTGGGCCTCTGGTGATGCTTCCACCTTCCTCTGCTCCCATCTCTCTGCCCCTCCAAGTAGCCTTTTTGAACCAGACATCGGAGAAGCCCACAGCAGCCCTTTCTTACACGCGGCCATTCGGCTTCATGGGAAACAACATGTTAATTGCCCCAGTAAACCCTGGAAGTCACGGCCCCCCAGTATGGCCGCCTCTCTTTTGCAAAGAGCAGTGTGCCATCCAGTGTATCAGGATTCTAGGTCTGTGTCATCTCCAAGTTATCTTGGAGAGCTCCCTTCTCTTGACTTAAGGGGAATTGCCTCTTCTCCTGTGTGAGTGTGTGTGTGTCTGCGTGTGCACACGTGGTGAGAGACCCCACAGCAGTTCTTCCCCAAAGTGCTCCTCTAAACCTTTGATAGGACACAATGTGTAGGTAAAGACTGAACCCTGCAATTGACTAGGGACCGTCTTTGTAAATCCTGCTTCATGATATCCTCACACTCTGGAATGTGTCTAGTGACCTTGGCCAAACTTCCACATTAACTTCCTGTTTCACATGAACACCCACTTCCAATTATTAGGCTGAAAATCTTCTCAGAACCATGTAAATGTCTGCTTGAAAGAGTGAAAGAAACTCAAGTTGAAAGTCAAAACCGAGAGTATACACTCAGAGTAGTCAGTGTGTTATCTTTAAAGGAAAGCATTATGAATGTAAACATAAATAAATAAGAAATTGTATTTTGTGTTAAGATAATTCTGAAGTCATTACTGCAGCAAGCAAGAATGTGAGTGGCCTTTGTAGCCAAGCCAGGGGCTGAGGACTGAAGAGGTTGGAATGAACACTGATAAACTTCAAAGACATGTGCAGTGTATTAGCACATTCCAGTTCTTCTCAAACCATAAACCCCACTCAAGGAAATCAGACGGTGGCTTGGTGTGGCTCAAGGCAAACCAGACTTACCACCTGAACATCTAGCTTTGTATTAAAATATATACAGTTTTGGAGTGGCTCCTATCCTTCCGTCTTGCCCATCTCTGTTTCTCTGACTATTCTGTCATTCAATATATGTGAAAGGAAGGTTGGACCTGTGGAGACAGGAGGGAAGTGACGAAGAACCAGTGTTTCGTGGGCATCTATGAAGGGCCAAGCGTAGTGCTCTAGTCTTTCTTAGTGCATTATCTCATTAAATTCTCCCCAAACCTTATGTGATTTGCATTTGTATTCTCTTTACACATGAGAAACCTGGGCTTAAAGGCATATTGACAGTCTGGGCCAGATCATACAGAAGTAACAGACTAAGGGAGCTTTGAAACCTGGGTCTGTCTCCAGCCCATTTTTTTGTTGTTAAATTAAGCTGCTTGTTTTCTTGATATCATTGCTATCTAGGTCATCTGAGGCTGACATAAGGAGCAAGTGTCTAAGCGCTGTGCTTCACTGATTAATAGCTGGACCGTACTAAGACATCATGAAATGCTTGCTGCCCCCTGGCTGGGAAACCACCACCTCCAACACCACAGTCTAGTAGTCTAGTGACTTGCACAGCCTTTCGCCACTGGCCACACAGAAAGAGGCAAAACAAGGCAGTCCAGCATGTGGACCCCAGACAAGCCTAGATTTCAGTCCAAAGCATGAGGTCCTCAGTAGTAACTGGGAGGATTCAGGCAAGCTGCTGTAGGCCACAGCTTCCTCCTCTGCAAAATGAGTATTAGGAGAGTTGCTATTACTCTGTTTCACAAGTGAGATCCTGCACGGGGCGTGCATGTGAAGCTCAGTCAGTGTCAGTGAGCAGGCTGGGAGCTGCAGAGGGCGTCTTAGAAATGTGGATCAGGGTGTTGTGGGGCTAATTCACGTAAGGATAATTTACCAAGAGTTTCTTGGTTTAGGAACTTTAATATTTTAGCAACATTTCAGATCTATATTTAAATTTAATGTCTCAACATGCGCCAAATTCCCCTAAGCAACTCAGCTCCAAAATCTGTTTTCTTACCTTCACTCATGCTTATTTTCTTGCTTTTTATTCTTTGAGCCTGGCTATTCCGAGCACCTGGAGGAGATTTCAGGCAGTTTTCGGGACATGGAAGTCCTGCCCTTTTTGGCATGGAGCCATGATTAGGTAGCAAAAGAATCAAGAGTCCCTCCCATGTTTTGCATCGTCATGGATGGATGGATCAAAAGGGGATTAAGCAAAAGGCTGGTCTGATTACAATGAAGTAAGAGACACCCTCAGCATTTGATTCAAGGAATGTGTGAAATATAAGGAAAAAAACAGTTGCTCATTTCCAACTTTTCTAGGCAGGGATGTCTTTACATTCTTGTCTAAACTGGCTTCTCTAAAAAACAGCTCAAAACAAAGTTTGTGTGCTAGTACTTCATGTATTAATACTTCAGTGGGAGTGCAGTCCCAGGAAAGCAAGAGTTGAGTGGAATGGAACTGATTTAGGAAAGGAGAGAAAGTACATACAAGATGACATGTTACCAAACTAGGTACAGCTTCTTGAGAAGCATAACTGGGATATTGTCACGCAGAATATTGGCAAAGAAGCCATATAATATCCCTGCATGGGCCAGTCTGTCACAGAGAAAAAAGGAGAGAATCATACGCCGATTCCTTTCCATCTACTGCCTCTCATTGGAAAGAGTTTATCCCCCTGAAGAGTCAACTCGTCCACTCTACTGTGCTGTTGTCATCGGTCCCTTGGGGAAACCAGAAGCAGGACCCACAGCGTGTGCATGTGGGGCTGCAAGTGTGGGGGGGAGCAGGGCTCCTGTGAGCTCCTGTGGGGCAGCCGTCGGCCCCAGATCAGCCCCAGAGTCCTTGCGGCCCTCCTGCGCTGAGGAGGGCCAAGGCCGTGCCAGAGCATCGGGGCACGGGACAGCGGCCGCAGCTGAGGCCTTCCGCTGGGCAGATGTCCAAGCCCTGGGTGTGTGTGGGGAAGGTGGGAGGTATATAAACTATGTCTCTTACAGTACCTAACTTTTTAGATCATTCTTTCTCTTTTTTCACATGCGTTCCCTTCTTTCAAAAGCCCCAAATTTATTTCCTATCCCAGCCAATAACTGCCAATAGCCCAACTTTCCCCTTTAAAGTATTTTCTCAAAAATCTGTGATCTAATTGTACTAATATATCCTACCCTCTTCATAGCATTTCTTATACTAAGAATCTGCCATCATCAACTCCAATTAAGGACATTCTTTACAAGTCAGATGATTAAAACCAGCTTTTGGGTCTGGCAGGGATGAATGAAACTGCAACTGTCTGGTACAATCTACTCTTCTGTTCTTCTTTATTTTTATGTTGAAATATATAACTTCCTTATTTTTATAGACAAGAGAATTAATGCCCAGAGAGGTTCAGAGATTTGCCAAAAGTTATTTAGTAGTAACAGCTGTGATTTGTACATTACTAAAACTAAACTTTGTGCCTTCCCGCTCAAAGACCTCCCACCCAGGCTTGCTCCCTGCCGTTGGTGAGCCCTAGTCAACACTCACATACTTCTGTGTCTTCTCTTTATCTCCTTCTTTAGCCAGGCCACCTTCCTACCCTCCCTTGCATTTCTCTCCCCTTTTCAATTCCCACTCCTGCTATCCTCATTTAGTCCTTCATTATTTTTCCAGAAGTCCATTTTGAACCTTCTCCTAAGCTCCCTTCCAAAACTACCCCTGCCCCTTGTTAACTTTGAAGGGCTCCTGATTTGAAAGCAAATTCTCTGTTGAGTTTGCAAGGCCGTGACGTAAGAGCCCACTGGATTAGTATGGCTAATCCATGCTGCTAACTCTACATTTGTCCCCCCAAACCCATTCCTTTGATTAAATTATTATGGAATCTTTTGCTCATTTTTATTAAATAAACACAAAGAACCTATTTACTTGAGTTTGTACTTTAATGTAGACAAATTAAAATACTCGAAAACCTCCTATAAAAGGGGATAGCTCCCAGGATCACTCAGTGACATTTTGGCATTTCAGCCAATGTTTGTGTTTTCACCAAAGACTCTTTCCCTTGAAGGCAGTAATATATTTTAGTTACCGAATGTTTTTCTGTTCAAAGTTAAAGCAAGGTTCATCCAAGAGTGAAACTTTCAATCTCAAGATAGAAATAAAAGGATATAGATTCAAGAGGAATTTGGGAAAGGATATTTTCTGATGATTCCTTCTGACTACTTTCTTTCTCTTCAACAGTAAGATGAAGTTAAAAAAAAAAGAAAGAAAGTAATTCTGAATATTGGAGAAGATATTTTCCAATAAAGTACATACAGTAAAATAAGAAACCCACTTTCAAATTTTTTGATAACATATTGATTTACCTTGAATATCATGGTGAAAAATGACTGTCTGATAAGGCTTTTATTTTCCCTCACCCAACTCTTTTCTCATAAAAATGAATCAAGTTATCAGCTCTTGTTTTAAGAATTGAAACTGACATTTTGGTTTCAAAGACCTAAAATGTCCCAACTGACCAGTATGTCTAGAGGTAGTGCAGGTGGCATTTGTCCACACAACAAATATCTGAAAATCTGCTATCTAAACAAGGCAAACTAAAAATGAATATTTCATTCCCTTTATTTTACCAAGCAAGCTGCATATATTGAATTTGCTGGAAATGTGGAAGTCTTTAGCTAACCTAGAAGGTTTTAGAAGAAGAGCGCCTATGTCATACTTTATCCTTCTCCAATTATCTACTCCTCAGGGTGCTCAACTTAAAATACAAACCCCTTCTAGTTTTCTCCAATCCTTACGTGACCCTAGAGTTAATAAAAATAAGAACAAAGCACTTTAAATGCAATACCTCTCTCAGTATTTCTTGAACCCCTAAATGACAGTGGGTTTGGCTTCCTCAACAGCTGAGCTCTGAAGGCAGTGCCGTCTTGGACGTGTGCAGTGTGGGTGACTGGTGCCCAGGTCCTTCCCTTGTGAGGAGAGCTCAAGGATCTCTTGGAGTCTTTTTTTTTTCTGTGATGTTTTAAGATAAAAAGAGGAATCAGAGGTTGTTTTTAGAAGGATGAATCAACAAAATCATTCCTGGAAGAAAAATAACATGCAGATGGGTGGATGAGCTACAGCTCCACACAGCCACACTATGAGCCCGGAGCTCAGCCTTTCTGGCCACTCCTGTCCAGTGGGGTTAGGACCCTGAATCAAGACAAGTCCTTTGTGATTTATTTTTTCTAAATGACTTTCTCTATTCAAATGCTCTTATATGTTCCTTAAAATTTGATTGATATAATATTGTTGAATGACCTCAATTGATAAGCAGCATAATATGAATTTCCTATTTTAGGTTATTAACATTTCCACAATATTTCGGGTATTTAAATGACTCTGCATGGGTTTTTTGGTGGCTATAATAAAATCATTCAGAACTTTAATTGTTAAGGAATCACCTAGATTTTATACCAGTCAAAAAATAATACTATATACTTCTACTCTTATAGGTTATGAAAGAGATTCTGAGCTTCTTCCATTATTCACTCATGCTTTTCTTTATTTTCCAACTTTATAACTGGAATAGAAATAAGAACTCCAAGTCCCTTGCTTCAAATATAACATCCAAGCCAAACAAAGGTATTTGTTGATGTAATAATATATGCTTTTCCCTTGAACCCTAGATTGTTTTGTGGATGTTGTAGTGGGATTTGACATCTCAACTCATGAGAATGGGCAGACTTTGCTCGAAGGTCAGTCTTGGATAGAAACCTACCTTCAAGACATCTTACATGCCATCAGCTCCCTCAATGGGGTAAGCTGTGAGGTGGGCACAGAGACTCACGTTAGTGTGGCCTTTCAAGTGACGAATGCCATAGAAAAATATTCCCCCAAGTTTGAGATCTACAGTGAAAACATACTGCATAGCTTGAAGGATGTGACGGTTAAAGGACCATCTCTTCTCAACGCAAACCTCTTGAGCTCTTTGTGGGATGCATTTCAGAATAAATCAGCTGCTCGAGGAAAGGTAACTTTGTTTCATTGTGTTTGTTGGTCTATGGTTACAATGACCTCCTTTTCACTCTTTTCTCTTTTTGAATACTTCCCTAGGTGGTTCTCTTATTTTCCGACGGATTGGATGATGATATTGAAAACCTTGAACAAAAATCTGGTGAACTTAGGAAAGAAGGTGAACTGAGCATGGGGAGGGGCGGGGGTGAGGAAGAAATGTTTATTAGCTTTATAATCTCAGAACTCAATATGGCTCCTGAGTTTCCAAGCACTCACACAGCGCTGGGTCCGCCAGCCTCCCCATTCTGTGTTCACTTGGCAGAAGAGCAAATGTGCTCTCAGAACATTTTGGCATCTGCTTTTTCCCTTATGCCCTGTGTAGACGGAACAGCACTGAATACAGTGTCCTATCCTTTCTCTTGCATTACTGTATTTCTTCTTCCAGAGCTTTCCTCAAGAATGTTCCTGTCTCCATTGGCCCACGTTATCTAATATTGCTATTTATTTAGTGTCAGCAGAAGTGAACCAGGTATTTCTCCTTGACCAAGAAATGGGAGACTTGAATTATTTTCTTCTAACAGTCAAACGTTTCCAGAGTTGCAAGCATTGCCGGACAAGTTTACTCATGCTTCGGGGCTTTGTGCTCAGTTCCTTCTTCAGACTGCAGATGGAACACCACGGTGTTTGAGTTTTTAAAGCTCTGGCACTAGGCTTTTGGCTTTAGACACCAATGTCTGGTCTGACTTTTGTCAGTTCTTACTAAAATATGCATTAGTGGAAGGAAAATGCATCCACATGTTCTGGTTTGGCTAAGAATAGAAATACTTTCCTATATGCTAATGAGTCTATTTATAAGCACTCCAGGATCTATTTCTCAGTCTTCGTTAATATCTCTCCTAGACATCATGAAAAAAGACCAAGACTTGATAGGACAGAGATTAGCTTTAGTAAATAAGGGCAAAATAAATACCCTTACTCTCTAGCTGCAAATTCAGTGAAGACAATTGGTGTCCCACCCAGACCCCCTTTTCTAGACAGGCTCCCCTATCCTCCATCTGCTGTATTGGCTGCTAACAACTCACAGGTTCCTCTTTCTCTAAGGAATTGCCCTTGGCCAGTGGGAGCCACCTTACCTGGGGTGCTACTCCCTACCCAACCCCTGGGCAGCAGGTAGGGTACAAAGAGTCAGACCAGTTCTGCGGTGTAATTATGCTCTAGAATTCCCTGTGGGTTCAGACTGAGGCTAGACTCCAGCCGAAACACCGTCTTGGCTCAACTCCTTCCCTTGCCCAAGCTGCTTCCCTCTCCCTCATTCTTCTGAGAGGGTTCCCTCAATGAATTGTGTGCCTCCAAATCCCGACCTGGGCTCTGCTTCTAGGGAATCTGACACAAGACATCTGCCTCTCAAGTTAGCTTTTAGAGGTTGAGTGAATTTTGTCTTCTCTCTTTAGTTCTGTCTCCTCAATCTTAAACAAATTGCAAGGTTCACTGAATTTGCAGCTAGAGAGTAAGGGTATTTATTTTGCCCTTATTTACTAAAGCTAATCTCTGTCCTATCAAGTCTTGGCCTCTTTTCATGATGTCTAGGAGAGATATTAATGAAGACTGAGAAAAAGATCCTGGAGTGCTTAGTTTGGGTCCGTAAGGTTTTTTTAAGTTCAGCGTTTCTTTTGTGAGGAAAAATGTCTTTTGCAGAAAGCACCAGAATTTCCCCAGGACATTTCTCTTGGAACACTAGATTTTTAAGACCCATCTACTTTTTTCCAACTCCCACGGAAAAAAAAACTAGTTAAATGAGTTTCAACTTCAGAAGCTAGATTTTGAATATCCTCAGAAATTTAGACTCTTTGAATGGGAGAGATAAAGGGGTGATGGCCATTATGTTCTCTGAAGTGTCAGATGGCTCTCAGTATGGACAAGGAGTACCTCCAGCTCTGGCTTTCAGTATTTAAACATGTTATTTCAGTCGATACTGGATCTATTCAGTTGATCCCTATGATCTGTTGATGAAGGAGAACTTCCCTAGTCTGAGGCCAGGTATTTATACATGGGAACTGTTCAGTCTCCGCAGGACAAAAGCAGTCAAGGGAAAAGGACCCTCAGCAGCAGATGCCACTTTAGCTGATCCATGTGGATTGCGGTTTGAATTTGTTTCTTAATTTTTAAAACTCTAATTCTCTAGAATCCACTCAGTGATTCTTTATTCTCCCACTTTTTGAAATCTTTTCTTCCTTAATTCATTCTTAGGAATTGGAGATGCTGTAATAAGATCATATGACTCATTGATTGGATGAATCTGAAAGGAGCAGGTTTGGCATCCTCCATCCTGAGAAAAAGTTACAAATAACAATTATATGCATATTTCTTGCCAATCAACAATCCCATGGTTCTCCTAACTCTTAAATTTTGACATTTCCTGGAACTTATAAGAAAAATCAGATGTGAGATTTTTCCCTCTTACAAATAGACCCATTAGCATGCCTTCTCTTAATCATTAAACACCGGTTGATGAAGTCCGCATCCTTCATTACCTATCCCAGCCCACGCCACCATTCACCTTCCCCCCATTATTCTCATTCTTGGAGGAGTGACTAACTGTCCCTGCTGGCCTCAGACAAGCCAGCACTAAAACTTAGAAAGTCCTCACAGACCATGACAAGTCACCCTATTCTTTGCTGTTTCTTCCTTTATTCCACTTCATCCGGCCACTGTCTTCCTCTCCTAGAATTCTCCCTTTCCCCATTATGTCCCTGGGACTTTATTCTTTATTCTCTTCCTACTCATTCAAAATCACATATACATTTATATGAGAAGACATTCTTAACTCTCAGTCAAGTCCTTGAACATTTCTTTATTCTAGTCCATTGGTTTCCAAGTCCTTTCTAAGAATCGTTCGCTCATCCACAATACAGTGAGAAAACTTATGCCTGCGGAGTCAGGTTTTCATAAAGCTGAATTTATTCAATTTTAGGACTGCTCCTTACTCTGATTATGTTCTTCGTACATTTTGTTATTAAATTTCCTTTGAGTGTAGGCTTTGGAATCAGGCTGTCTGGGTAAAAACCTAAAAATACCACTTGAGCCAGTCATTTAGCCCCTCTAAGCCTCAGTTTGCTTGTCTGTAAAATAGAGCTGTAATCATACAACCTCTACAGTTGTATCTGTATCTTACAAGTTGCACAATGCATGCAAAGCACTTAGCCAATTTCTAGGCAGATAGTAATTATTAATAACTGAGATCATGGTTATCTCCATCATAATGATTACCAGGTTTATTACTATCATCATTTAGTGTTCTTACTTTGCAAAATAAGTCAACCCTCTGTTAGTTCCTAAAAGTTTTCTTTGAAATATTCTGGTTTACAACATCTCAATGCCGATGAGCCACAGCTCTGGATAACTACGTCATTTGTTTCTAATTATTGACAAGAGGTCTCTACCTTTTGCTACCTGTAATACCTTCTTCACTGGAGACAAGCCGAAGACTGAGACCAAGACCAGGAAGGTTGAGGCAAACCATGGCAAGTCGACCACCCTGTTCTTTGGTGTTCTTCCTTTATTCCATTTCAGTGGTATATCATTTCCTTATGAGGTCATTTAACACTGTGCTTCTCAGATTTAATAGGCATACAGATCACATGGGGGTTTTATTAAAGTACAGATTCTGATTCCACAGGACTGGATAGGGCCTGAAATTCTGCATTTCTGATAAGCTCCTAGATGATGCTTCTCCAAGGATCCCCCCTTTGCATGGCAAAAATTTAGAACATCAAACGCTTACTTTCTTGATATGTGAATACCTCTGTACATGCTCTGCAGACCCTTTTTTAACTGACTGTCTCACTTCAGATCATCAGAGAACCAGAAGTTCTGTTGTAATTTTCCCTGTCTCCGATTTAGTCCGTTTTGAAAATGTTAATTCCTTTTGGCCTCCGGTTATGGTCTTGTCACTTTTCAGTTCACATTGTATGGTTGGGAGAAGTGGACAATAAAATGAGTGATCCTCTTCCAACTGTTTTCCTAGAATAACAATTTAGATACATATACACGAATATTAACCAAACCCATCTCACCTGTAGAACTGTACACTGTGTTGGACAGGCCTGAATGCCCTCATAACTGTTGCTCTGGATGGCGCCAGCGCCTCGGGCGACCTGGCTGATCTTCTCTACATTGAATTTGGGAAAGGATTCGAGTACACAACCCAGCTCACTATTGGGATGAGGGATCTTGGGAGCCGACTGTCAAGGCAACTAGTAAGTTATTCAGAAAGGGCTGGTGAATATAAATTTTCTGCTTGTTTATATATAGGTTTAATTTTATGCTTACGAATTTGAACTAATTGTGTTCATCTGGAAGCGAAGGTCTTTTCTGAATTGGTAAACAGCCTAAATAAGAGAGCATTTTGAAAGAAATGTAATATAGTAGTGAGATGTCAAAGCATGTTTAATTTATATGCTTGGCAAAAAATAAGAAAGAAGGGAGAAGAGACTAGATAGCACCTACAGTCCTGTCCAAATTATAGTCAATAAATGTTAAGTGCCACAGAGAGTGAGAGACGAGGGTGAACTGTCTGCTCACTCAACTAACCAATTTTTACATCCCTTGCAGATCCTAAGTGTCACAGCTCGTCACACTGAGTATAATTTGAGTGTTTAAGATGTGTATTTTCCCTGCAACATGGCCTGCTAATGAAAGCCAATTACATTTAGAGTTTAACCAGAGAAAGAGCAAGCTACTCCAATGGGGGAGGAAAAATGGGTGGAGTAATGAGGGACTTCTGTGCTGCACCTTGTGTGATCAAAACATTTTTAAAGGTTGTCTTGACTAACTGAGAGTTTTGCTTTATGATCTAGTCGTAGAACCTAGCACCTGTAATGTGATGCATCTCGATCTTATTGTTCTCAGAAACACTTCACCTCAAGGTAGCGTGGTGACGTGTATCAAGTTATGTAGCACTACTTCCATGTTGATAAATGGCTAATAATTTGTCATTTTTTCTTATAATTTATGAAATGTATAATCAGCATGTCAGGACACTTTCCAAAAAAGTGCTAGCTACCTACCACCTATAGAATTGGTACCTAAATAGATGTTTAAACACAGTTTGTTTGGTGTGCTAGTTGTGCAAAAGTAATTATTTATTGCATATGGAAAGGAAAGACAGTGTCTATTTTACAAAATGTATTTTTTTCCCATCTACTACTCCTTGAAATCTGTATTTGTGATTCATAGATGGAAGAAGTTATTCTTCAAAATAAAAGCCTGTCAGTTTTTTAGATATCACCTAAATGTAACACTATAGAAGAAAAACTTAATTTTAGAAATAGATCAATTTTGATGTTAATAGTAAAAAATTTGATGCCATAGGATTTTGGTGATCCAAAGAAAATTGATCTAATCTAATATGAAATCATAGGATCCATTTCATTGTTATTATTTGCTTTCACATGTTTCAAGTTTTATTAGTTTTTCTGAGATTTTCAGAAAAAAACAGGATAGCATTCTAATGTTAGAAAAGGAACATTATAACCCACTAAGGCAAAGTATAGCATTAAAAAAAATTTTTTTATTATGGTATCATTAATATACAATCACATGAGCAACATTCCGGTTACTAGATTCCCCAAAGCATAGCATTTATTGCAAACAGAATTTTCCCAAAAATAAATCTTGTGGGTTAACTATAAAAATACAATGAAATAAGTAAATGATTCAAGGGATGACTAACTAGGTCCAGAATGAAAGTTGCTACATTTTTTAACATGATGTTTTTCTGGACGGGAGTATAAAGAGAAATATTCTCCCCATGCCTCCTCCCAGTATGGCGAGTGCTTCCAAAATGTTGAACATGCAGTTGGTGTTTTTGAAATCTTGTAGCATATAAACTTTTCTGAAAGTATTTACCACTGGCCCCAAGCGCTGCGGCCTTGGGCACTGAATCCTTCAGCATACAAAGATTTCACAAGACAGGACAAGGAGAGCACAGCATGCATTCACTTTACTAAACACACTATAGGGACAGAATTATGCAGAGCAGTCAGCACCACCATGGTCAATGCTGAGACGAGGTAGGACTAGGAAATCACACTAATAAATTAGTATGCAATGAGTTGGCCATGGCTAAATGGATACTATTTTGAAAACACAAAAGTGTCTTGAGTTTGTTTTGAATTCCTCAACAATACAGTGGAGAATGCAGGTCACAGAAGGAACCATGGAAGCTAAAGAACATCCCATGTGCATTCTCTCCAGAGCACATTCACTTTCTTAGTGAACAGACTTCTGAAACTGGTAGGAGTCTAGAACCACACCGCTGAGCTTGTATGTGTGATTTGGGAAGTAGGCCCACCACATGTAACATGCTTCCTTCTACCCTCCCCCAAGGTCAATGTTGCTGAAAGGACATGCTGCTGTTTATTCTGCAAGTGCATCGGAGGAGATGGCACACTTGGAGAGCCTGGAACACCAGGGAAGAAGGTGACTTAGTTCAGACTTCTGGCTCCCTTCACTTGAATGTTGTATGTCTTTCAGCCATGAGCATAGGGGTGATTTTAACTTCTAGGTAGACTCTCTGAGGCAGCCACTTATTATAATCCTCTTGTATAGGTCAAATTAGATAGTCATGACTTTTCCTTGGCATTCTAAATCAGATTCTTTAAAAAAGCCTTGTGTACAAGTCTCAGGAGAAATGACTGCCAAGATCCTTCATTACGCGGTGTTCGAGAAGTGACAATGATATGCAAAGATCAACATTATCCTTATGTTGGATAATGGGAAACCTCCTGAATACTAGTCAGCCATTTCTATTTCCATTTTTAATGACTGTATAGTCCTTTCAGTCAAGTAGGGAGTATTTTCTGAAGTCTGCTGAAAATCAAGATGTTAAGATGCCTCATTCAGCTTTAGCCAGACCAAAATGTTGTCACAGATGTATATGCAAAAACAGGCCAATAAAAACACTAACTGAGAAAAGATTCGTATACACACAAACCTCAGGGATATTGTGGATTCAGTTCCAGACCACCACAATTAAGTGAATATTGCAATAAAGTAAGTCAAATGAATTTTTGGTTTCTTGGTGCATGTAAAAGTTATGTTTACACTATATTGTAGTCTATGAAGTGTGCAGTAGCATTATGTTTAATATATATATATACACCTTAATTAACGATGACCTTATGCTAGAACTGCTAGCCATCACCTGAGCTCTCAGCGAGTTGTGATTTTTTGCTGGTGGAGGTTTTTGCCTCAGTGTGGACACTGCTGACTGATCAGGTGGTGGTTGCTAAAGGCGGCAGTAGCTGTGGCGATTTCTTAAAATAAGACAACAATGCCGTTTGCCACATCAGTTGACTCTTCCCGTCCTGAACAATTTCTTTGTAGCATCCATTGCTATTTAATATCATTTTAACCACAGCTGAGCTTCTTTCAAGATTGGAGTCAGTCCTCTCAAACCCTGTTGCTGCTTCATCGATGAAATTTGCATAATATTCTAAATCCTTGTTACCATTTCAACGATCTTCACAGCACCTTCACCAGGAGTAGATTCCATCTTGAGAAACCACTCCCTTTGCTCATCCCTAAGAAGCAACTCCTCATCCATTCAAGTTTTATCAGGAGATGCGACCATTCAGTGCCATCTTCAGGCTGCACTTTCAAGTCCAATTTCCTTGCTGTTTCCACCCCATCTGCAGTTCCTCCCTCCACTTGAACCCTTCAAAGTCATCCCTGGGGGTTGGAATCAACTTCTTCCAAACTCCTGTTAATGTTGATATTTTGACCTCTTCCCATGAATCAGAAATGTTCTTAATGGCATCTAGAACTGTAAATCTTTTTCCAGAAGGTTTTCAATTTACTTTGCCCAGATCCATCAGTGGAATCACTATCTATGGTAGCTATAGCCTTACAAAATGTATTTCTTCAATAATAAGACTTGAAAGTCAAAATGATTCCTTGATCCATGGGCTACTGGATGTTGTGTTAGCAGGCATGAGAACAACACTCGTATCATTGTGCATCTCCATCAGAGCTCTTGGGCAACCAGGTGTATGGCCAGTGAGCAGTAGTATTTTGAAAGGAATCTTTTTTCCTGAGCAGTAAGTCTCAACAGTGGGGCTTAAAATATTCAGTAAACCACATTGTAAACAGATGTGCTGTCATCTAGACTGCTGTTTCATTTACAGAGCACAGGCAGAGTAGATTTAGCATAATTCTTAAGGGTCCTAGGATTTTTGGAATTGTAGATGAACATTGTCTTCACCTTAAAGCCCCCACCTGCATTGCTCCCTAACAAGAGAGCCAGCCTGTTCTTGGAAGCTTTGAAGCCAGCTATTGACTTCTCCTCTTTAGCTATGGAAGTCCTAGATGGCATCTTCTTCCAACGGAAGTCAATTTCATCTGCAGTGAAAATCTGATGTTTACTGTAGCCGCCTTCATGCATTACCTGGGCTCGATCTTCTGGGTAACTTGCTCAGCTTCTACATCAGCACCTGCTTCGCCTGCACCTTTCTGTTGTGGATACAGCTTCTTTCCTTAAACCTCACGAACCAACCACCAACTTCAAACTTCTCTTCTGCAGCTTTCTCTCCTCCCTCAGCCTTCATAGAACTAAAGAGAGTTAGGGGCTTGCTGTGGATTAGGCTTTGGCTTACATAAGTGTTGTGGCTGGTTTGATCACCTATCTATACCACTAAACTCTCTTCATATCAGCAATAGGCTGTTTTGCTGTATTATTTCATGTGTTCATGTTTTCATGGGGCATCCATTTGATTGTTTAATTTCCTTCAGGAGCTTTTCCTGTGCATTCACAGCTTGGCTGTTTGATGCAGAAGACCTAGCTGTTCGCTTATTCTGGCTTTCAACATGCCTTCCTCGCTAAGCTTGATTGTTTCTAGCTTTTGATTTAAAATGAGACACGTGCAGCTCTTCCTCTCACTTGAGCACTTAGAGGCCGCCAGGGTTATTAACTGACCCAATTTCAATATTGCTGTTATCTCAGGGAATAGGGGGTCTGAGGAGAGGGACAGAGACAGAGGAATGGCCAGTTGGGAAAGAAGTCAAAACACACACATTGATTTTCGCTGTCTCATGTAAGTGTAGTCTGTGATGCCCCCAAACAAGTACAGTAGTAATGTAAAAAATCACTGATCACAGACACTCAAACAAACATAACAATGAAAATGTTAGAAATATTGCAAGAATTACCAAAATATGACACAAGGACACTTGTGAGCAAGTGTTGCTGGGAAAATGGCTTTGACAGACTTGTGTGATGCTGGCTTGCTGCGGCCTTCAGTTTGTAAAAAGCAGAGTATCTGCAAAGTGCCATCAAGGGAAGCCAGCAAGACGAGACACACCCGTACTCCTAACCAGAAGAACCTCATGTGCCCTTATGTAAAAATATGATATGAGGCTTTAGGACATGTTCAAATGTATAAAAACCTATTATGGATATGTTTAATACTAGCTTCAACACTGTTTATTTACCTGTGTTTGATTTTTGAATAATTTATATACAGCATTATCACTTCTAATCAGCATAGCTTTGTCTCTGAATAACGTTTTCATATTCTTATTTCCTGAATGCTTCAACTTCTTGCAAAGAGAATGGTAGAATTTGATTTTAAACAGGGCTCAGAAAGAATGAAAAGAAATGTGTGTGGTCTGTTTTTTTATGTGTAGCACGAATCATAAAACATTTTTTAATGAAAAGAGGATAATTTTAGTCTGCTTGGACAAATATAGTTTTGTTCCTTTAACACTTGTCTGGAAAAAAAAAACAGTGCTATGTTTAACCCCAGAAAGTGCTACAGACAATATTGATTCACACATGAACATACCCTGGAATTATCTGGGTACTTGTCTCAAATTCCATTCATTTTTATGTGTATAAACACAGCCTCAGTTGTAGAGGGACTACTATTTTTTTCAAAATCTTACTATTCTGCATAAAAAACTGTAAATAGTTGAGGAATTTTGTTTGATTACCTCTGGTTTTGGGTCTATGGAATGCTAATGTATTCTTCCTTTCCTTGTTTCCAGGGACCCCCTGGTTTTAAAGGCAGTGAAGGCTACCTGGGAGAGGAAGGCATTGCTGTAAGTCAAGGTTTCTTCAGCTGTTTATTCCTAAGAACATACCTACAATATGACGTCATTTGTGTCAATTTAGAGGAAGGCAAGAAAAGTCAGAGTCCAAGGACTCATGAGTGAAACTGGAGGTCTTTCCTCATCCTCTTTGGGCTTTGCTTCTGAAGATCATTAGTGGTTTATTAGCTTACTGTCTCCCCTTTGCTACTCACCAGCATCGCACAGTGAACTCATTGCAAAAGTCATCTTCTTCCCCAGGGAGTCGAATCACTGCCATTTCTCCCTTCCTGGTCCATTTTGCACTGGTAAAACAGTGTACCACATTGCTTACCAAGGACTTCACTCTCTCTCGCATCAATCCATCCACCCACCCACCTTTCCATCCATTCTTCTTTCCTTCCATCCATACATCCATTCATTTAACAATTATATATTAAGCATCTTACCATTTACCATATTACTTATCAAAGACCTTACAGATATATATGAAGGCATCTTACCATGTGTCAGGCACAGGGCCAGGCCCTAGAAATAAAACAACAACAAAAAATATGGTTCCTATATCAGGTAAATTCCAGACTAATGGAATTGCAAAGGAGACAACCGTGTTTCCAGCTCTTATACACAAGGACTATACTACAGGCATAATGAAGCACCATGTGACAGAGAGTGGCAGAGCAAATAGCAGCCTTGGTGGCATGTGGGGCATGGGAGGCTGCAAACAAAGGTAATTCTTGGGCAGACATCTGCAGGACAGATAGAAATTTCTTCCAGCAAATTTTGTAGGAAAGAACATTCTATTACAGACAGCTATGTGCTCAAGGGCATGTAACTGAGTCAGAGGATTGTATTTTTGTACAATGGTACCTGGTCAACATGGCTGGAACCTAAGATACAGATAGAGGAGGTTATAAGACAAGCAAGACCAGATTACTAGGAGTCCTGGTTTTCCTGCAGATTTGGATGGTGTCTTCCAGTTGATAGGAAGTCACTGAATGGTATTAAGCACGAGAGTAAAATAATGGAAGACAGGTTTAGAAAGCATGCTAGGGCCGTACCATGGAGAATGCCAAGGCAGGAGTCACAGGAAGAAGTCTTGCATAGTAGATGCAAGACAAAGTGGTCCTGATTTTAGTTTGGGGCAGTATAAGTGTATATGTTAAGGAGGTTGAATGGATACAACTTGGTGACCATTGGTGAGAGAGAAGCTGAAAATGGCATTTTGTTTCTGGCTTACATACTGCACAGACTTGTAGGGTTACCAAGACAAAGACTGCAGGGGCAATATTTGGTTTAAGAAAGAAAGAAAAAGAAGATAGATTTTGGTCTAGAAGTCCTGCCTCTTGCTTAGATCATATCCAGAGCACCTTTCTCTGATGTGTCAACAGTTCTTTATTATCTGCTCTTGGAATTGTCCTGAAATCTTGAGAATACATTTTAGCTGCCAGTTATTTGTATGTCTGTTTATTTATATACTACCTCGACCATGGCAGCATATCCAGGTGGGGTCTAAAGCAAAGGGCTGTCAATGAGTTGCTCCGATTTACTTCCATTCTTAGTTTTTATAAGCATGAATTCTGTATTGTAAACTATAAGCAGTCACACATTGTTTTCCAACACAAAAGTTGGACATATTCCAATAGAAAAGCATCACCTGGGTATGTGCTCTTTCTCAGGGAGAAAGAGGAGCCACTGGACCAGCGGGAGAGCAGGGTACTAAAGGATGCTCTGGTGCCAAAGGTCCTAAGGTAAGCGTCACATAAGACATCATGAAGTCTTCCCAATGTTATTCCATTTGCCTACACTAATCGCTGATGTCCTTTCTATTTTCAGGGAAACAGGGGACTAAATGGACAGGAGGTATGTCCAAACATATCCATTTATCTGCCCGTCTGTTATCTAGAAATATTTATATTTTTGAGATTATTGACCAAGTAGATTGTATAAATGAAGTTTCTATTGACCTTCTTTTTTTTATTGCCAACTATTCCATTTTGTTTATTCCTGTCTTTTATTGCAAGTAATGTATATTATTTGTTGACAGCTATTACTCAGAAGCTTTGCTATTACCCAAGGCTAGACTAACAAAGAAGCTATATATGGAACATAAAATTAGACATTTTTAAATTTGGTATCTGACTTTTTTCACATAATTCCAATGACATCTGTCTTTTCAGGGAGAAGTTGGGGAAAGTGGAATTGATGGATTAAATGGAGAACAGGTAGAACCTTCTCTGTGTACCATAAAGATTCTTCTAAGCTATTTCTCATTAAGAAAGTGGGAATTAGAGTTTATTCTTCTCTGTTTTTTAGGGTGACAGTGGTCTTCCTGGAGGAAAAGGATCAAAAGGTGATGAAGGATCCCAGGTAGGGATTCAACAGGGAGACAACATGGACACTGTGCTGGGAACTGAAGGTGTGCTCAACCAAGTGGAACAGGTGCCCTGGGTATATCAGTCAGCTAGTGCCGCAAAACTGCTTTGTGTCTAACAATCACAAGCTCAATCGCATGCAACAATGAACATTTATTTCTTGTGAGTGGCTCAGGTGATGTAGGCTGAGCACGGCTGACCTTGGCTCATACCCTTGCATCGGCTGCAGTCATTGGTCCACGTGTCTCCTACCCTCCTGCGGCTACCAGACAGCTGCTGGCCAGGTTGGCCATGACCTTTTCACGGCCATGGTGGAAGCACAAGGAAGCAGGTAGAAACTCATAGGCCTCTCAAGGCCTTGTGAAGCCTGTGCTTGGAACCCTCATGGCAACACTTCCGTCTCTTCTTGTTGGCCGAGTCAGGTCATGACTGAACCCAGGGGCAGGGAATCTTGCTCCAGAACAGCTGGAAGACCCTGCAGGGTTACATGACAGAGGGCACAGATACAGAGAGGAGTGAAAGCCCAGCGTGAATAAAAGCGGCCACTACACTAAGAGCAGTAGCTGGCTGTCAACAAGGGCCTGCGGCTCAGGGGAGCACATTGCATGCACTACTCATTCCATGTAGAACAAATGCGAGCAGCAGCCACATTCCATCACCTGTTTTACCTATATTTAGAGTGAGAAGTTGAGTCCAGAACTCATTTTTTGGGCGATGCAACCACCTTGGGAAAAATGGATGATGTCTCTGAATCTCAGCTGCCTCATTAAATGGAAGATAACAAACATTACCTGGTTCATACAGTAGTTATAAAAATTAAACAAGATGACAAATGTGTCTGGAACATGGGAGTTCATCACTGTAGTAAATACTGGAGTCACTCTTAAATTGTTCATACGATGCCTGAAACTATTTTTCGGTTGTTCCTCTTTCCAGTTGAAGAAAAACATTTAATTTTTCAAATCAGGGACAAGATAAGATTTTTATTTGTTTTAATTCATGTTATTAAAAATCCTTGTTTTGTACTTCTTCTGATTTGTATAAACTTTAGGGAAGCCCAGGAAAGAAAGGAATGTCTGGCGACCACGGAGCAAAGGGCCTGCGAGGAGACCCTGTAAGTGACTTCATTCCTGTAAGTGCCGGGGTGGCGTGGGCTGGGCGCTAACGTCGGGGCTCAGTTCCCATCAGCACTTCTGGTGGGGAAGAGCCCCACGTTAAAGGGCTACACAGCAATCCTGAGTTTAATCATCATGTGCACAATTGCTGTGGAATTCTAGAGCAGGTCCCTGCGCCAGATCCTCTTCATATACAGGATGAGTATGGACAGTGAGAAGCCTTGCTCATCGTTTACACATGCAGTTTTTAAATTTATCTTTTAATTGTAATATAGTTGATATGCAATATTATATTGCTTTAAGGTGTATGGCATAGTGATTTGACAATTATATACACTGTGAAATGCTCACCATGGTAAGTATATTTACTGTCTGTCACCATACACAATTATTACAATATTATTGGCTATATTTCCTATGCTGTATTTTTGTTCCTGCGACTTATTTATTTTATAACCAGAAGTTTGTACCTATTGACCCCCTTCACCTATTTCATCCATCCCACACCCCCTTCCCTTGTGGCAACCAGTCTGTTCTGTGTTTATGAGTCCATTTCTGTTTTGTTTGCTTTTTAGATTCCACATATAAGTGAAATCATATGGTATTTGTGCTTCTCCATCTTATTTCACTTAGCATAATGCCCTGTAGGTCCATCCATGTTGTTGAAAATGGCAAGATTTCATTCCATTCCACCATTTTTATGAGAATACATTTTCAGAACTGTCCTTCATCTTTGAACTGTGGTTCCAATCCACTTCATCATCTTCCTCTGAGTACCCCAAAATATGGATAGAATGGAAGAAACAAAGCCATCTCTTTTTCCTATTCTCTGAGTCTTTCTCAATTGAATATTAGCTTGATTCCCTCGAATCTAAGCCACCTAAAATGATATTAAGCGAAACTTGTGCTACAAAGGTGCCTACTTTCATAGGGACACAACCTAGTTGAGTAGGCATGACCTACACTAAAAGGCACAACCCACACCAAATATGGGGAAATGCCAAGCCCCGTGGAACCCTAGTGCTATAGGAGTTGATACATTTTTAAGTTGCTACATAGGGTTAGTAACTCCTCTATGAAGTCACACATTTATCATTTTTATTGTGGTGAGAACATTTAAGACCTAGTCTCTTAGCAACTTTCAAGTGTACAATACGGTATGGTCGGTCATCACTATTCTGTGCATTAGATCTCCAGATCTTATTTTTGAACTATAACATATACCAAAAAAGTACACAAATATAAATGCACTTGATGAATGTAAATGCACCTGTGTGCTCACCACTCAGGTAAAGAAATAGAACATTGGATGACACCACAGCATCCCAAAACCCTCCTCATACTCAGTTTGATAACCATCAGCTCTCTCTAAGGTAATCACTATCCTAGGACCATAAGTTTTTTACCTGTTCTTATGGATATAATAAGTGGAATCATATAGGATCCATTCATCTGTTTCTGGCTGCTTTTGCTCAAGTTCATGCTTCTGAGATTCATCTACATTGCTGTGAATACCAGTTCATTTTATCTCATTCCTGTAGAGTATTCCATTGTGTGAATGTACCATGATTTCTTTATCCATTTTACTGTTGATAGATATTTGAGTTGTTCCCAGTTCTTGATATTACAAATAGTGCTGCTATGAACATTCCTGTACATGTTTTTTGGTGCATATTTGTACACATTTCTATTGGGTTTGTACTTTAAGAGTGAAATATCTGGATGATAACTTGTATACATACATTAAACTTCAGTCTTTATAGCCAGTTTTCAAAAAGTTTGTACTAATATACATTTCAACAGCAATGTACCAGAGTAGAAGAGTATTAACACACCCATCCAAATGGCTAAAATTTATAAAAACTGACAATACTAAGTGCTGATAAGTATGTGGGGCAACTGGGAATCTTGCAAGACTTTGTCTTTAGTAACTCCTCCCCCAGTACACAATGGGTTGATTAGAGGAGGAATTTAGTGCAATATATATCAACAAATGTAAACGTTAGGTATGCACTGAAGATAACTCCATTTAAAAAGCAGAGGAATTTGCACTTGAAGACCAGCATTGTTTACTAGGGACATCCAATAATAGTCTGGTGACCTGAGAGTTTTCAAAAAATTTCAGGGTATCTATTTGGAAACAAAAAACTGTCCATAAATAAGGGTGATTAGTATTACTATAAAATTGCCATTCACTTTGATCAGAATCCCCCTAATTGCCTGCTAAATTGACTTTTTGACTATGTAATATCTTTAAACAAATCTGAATAATATAAAAGGATTTTTATTTTTTTTTAATGTTCTATGATTTTGAAATGGTTGAAAACCAAACCACCAGAGCATCTCTGTGACATGCTATTTGTTACTATATTAACTTTAGATGGTTTTTCAATGCATGATAATTCTTCCCAGACACTTGGGAATATGCATCTTAAATCAACGACAACTCTGTGCTTTTTTTACATTGGTCTTTGTTGGTTACTATTTCAGTAAAACCTTGAGAAAGCAAGATTGATAGAATGAATAGAACCCACACATGATCAGATTAGTCAGTCATAGGAATGCATGCAAGTGGCACAAAGTCCTATGTGTATTCAGACAATTTCTGATCACATGAAAACTAACATGGCTGGTTGGAATTTCTCATTTTGACTTAAATATTTTTTTGAGTCTCATGTAATTTTGGGGGGACCTGAGCCAGATCATTTGGCTGAGCTACAGAGTTCATTAAGGTTCATCATTCTAAAACATCCCATTAGCAGAAGCCCATGTTTAATCATAAATTTGTGGCGCTCTTTTGTCCAGCTGCATAGAGATATTGGGAGGCCGAACGACTGGTCTGCATGCAAATCTGGATATTCTAGTCTGCAGAAGGTGCTGCTATATGATTTTTTCAAACATCATCTCTACAATCATATAGTTTGGAGTTGGACTATAGTAAATTGTTCATACATCTAGTGGAATGAAATTTTGGATTTTACATTACCTTCATTTTCCTTACTTTTCTCACAAAAATACAATTCTCTAATATTGTAATTTAGATATACCCTGCTTAGGGAACTTAGACAAATATTTAAACTTAAGAGTAAAACAGAAAATGCAGAAAAGAATCTTTGGTTTTAGTATGTGGAAGAGAGAAATATCTTTTCATGTAAATTTTAGTAATATCAGAAAGTAAATTCTAAGCCCATCTTTTTCACCATGTTAGCCTATAACTTCTTCTGTAAGTGTAGAAACTACTTGTTTAAAAAGGTTACTAAGTATCTGAAGCAATGACATGCCTCTGGGTGGATTCATATCACCTGTTGACTGATGAAGGTACTCCGGGCTGCTGTCAGCCAGACGGCCCAGCAGCCCGCACTCAGCAGGACAGGACGATTCTGGTCCCCTGACAGTTTATTAGCATGCTTACTGAACAGACTGCCTCAACCGATTGTCCCAGCATCACGCTGCCACTGCTCTGCGGTGGTCCTAACTTCCCAAGATAGAAAGTGCTCGGTTTAGCCTGCCATGGATAATATCCCACAAGAATGCCTGCTTTCAGTGATTTCCTGCTAGAATGTTTATGTGAATATTGGAGGAAAAATCAAGATTCTAGGACTTTCTGAAGAAAGTGGGGAGAGCATATGGTGGTAGAAGGCAGCCAGGCGTCTGGGAGTAGGAAGAGGGAGAGAGTGGCAGAGTTCCCTGCGTGGCTCTGTGTGCTTAGGTTCCTGTGGTGGCACCCATTCAGACCTCTGCCTTCACCCAGGGGTAGGGGAGAGTGAAATGTCCCAGCTCTCAATCAATTTGCCTAGGCCCCAAGGAAGAAGAGCAAAAGTTAAAGGAAAGCATGGCAGTAACAAGAAGGGACACCTGCACACCCAGGGTAGGTGTCGCCATGCACACACATCATGTCGCTGTTGCTTCCCAGCTCTGCCCTCAGTGGGGAGCTCTTGCCTCCCGCACACACGCACCTTCGGACTCCACTCTCTTCTGATAATGCAAAGTACAGAAGGAAAGACAAAATGCTTGTAAGCCCCGTTTATGATTTTAACTATCTCTGTTACCAAGTGGGTTGGACTTCTCATTAACGTTTTGGGGGGCAACTAAATGTGTTCTACACAAGCAACATTTTTAAGGAGGTATATCCAAAACCTTTTAATATTTCTATTTTTTTTCTATTTTTTAGGGAGTTCCTGGATTTGACAATAGCATACAAGGACCAAAGGGCTTAACAGGAGACCGCGGAGGACAGGTAATTATGTGGGCTGTTGATTTCACTCTGTGGCAGTGCAGGGAGGAGAGTTTAAACCCGCCAACCTGTACCCCACACACGCGGTAGACATGGCGATGATCCAGCGGAGCCACGTCGTTAGCACTTTGTCCCGTGGCTCCTCTTTACCTACAGAGATGCGATTTATGGCCAGTGGAATCAATACCACATTCCAAAGGCAGCACAGCTCTCCATTCAGAGTGTATGCATCCACTCCCCCAGAGAACAAGCACATGTGAAGAGGAAATGTGTCAGTGCTGCATAATTACTGACATTTGTTCATTTGACAGGGTAGAAGAGGCTGGCCAGGCCCCCCTGGAACACCAGGCTCCAGAAGAAAGACAGTAAGAGCCCTTCCAGACAAGGGGACCTACAGCTCCTGTTGCCTGCATGGGGGTGACAACAGCTGATGTTGGGAGTGGGTGACCTGTCCCACTGGGCTTACTGCTTGGCAAACTGACTCGGGCATCTGAGAGTAGAGCTGGGAGGCCTTGGGAAAGCCCCGGTGCTGAGGCAGAAAGGTGCTGGCTGCAGGTAATCACCACGCAGGAAAAAGAGCAGGGCAACGCAAACGGGAAGGCAGCCAGTGCAGTTAGTAAGCAGCGTCTGGCCCCCGCTAGGCTACCTGAGGCTGCCAGTGATGTCGTTGACCCCCAAAACTTCATTCCTCTGCCAATTTCATGACTAATTAGAAAAGTGAGTCCTGGTACAAGTCCTCTGTTCTTACCTCCATTTTCTCTGCCTTGCAAAGAAGAGGAGTGTGTTCCAAGATACAAAAATAATTTCTTGATGGAGTATATAGTGGTTGGTTCTATGAACTTCTGCTCAGAAAATATAATGCATAACAATGCAATGTATTAAACTAGTTTTTATTTGTACTCAGTTTAAAAATATTATATATATTTTATTGAGATGTAATTGAAATGTAACATATAAGTTTCAGGTGTACAACATGATTTGATATGTGTATAAATTCCAAAATGATCACACAGTAAGTTTAGTTAACATCCATCATTACACATAATTACAAATGTTTTTTTCTTTTGCTGAAAACTTTTAAGATCTAGTTTCTTAGCAACTTTCAAATATGATACAGTGGTAGCTATAGTCACCATGCTGTGCATTATATCCCTTGACTATTTTTGTAACTAGAATTTTGTAGCTTTTGATCCCCTTTACCCATTTCACCCACCCTCATACCCCTACCTCTGGTAACCACCAATCTGTTCTCTGTATTTATGAGTTTTTTTTTTAAGATTCCACATATAAGTGAAACCACACAGTATTTTTTTTCTGATATATTTCACTTAGCATAATGTCCTCAAGATCCATCCATGTTCTCACAAATTGCAAAATTTCCTTCTTTTTTGTGGCTGAATAATATTCCTGGGTGTGTGTGTATCACATTTTCTTTTTCCATTGATGGACACAGGTTACTTCCATGACTTGGCTATTATAAATAATGCTGCAGTGAACATGTGGGTGCAGATGTCATTCTAAGTTAGAGTTTTTGTTTCCTTTGAATAAATGCCCAGAAGTAGAATTGCTGGATTATATGGTAGTTCTATGTTTAATTTTTTAAGGAACCTCCACACTATTTAAAACATTGTATATTTTTGTAGGCATAAAAATATATATGAGAGCAAAATTAAGTCACTTCCTTATGGAATCTTTTGGGTCTTTTCTGTTTTTTTATTGTTAGTTTTTAATGAGTATTGAAAAAATATTCTGTGCTTTGCTTGTTGGAAGAACACTAAGATTGTAAAAGAAAATCTTTATCCAATAAGAAGACATAAATTTTTTTTTTTTTTACAATTTATTTTATTTTAGTATCATTAACCTACAATTACATGAGCAATATTGTGATGATTAAACTACCCCCTTCATCAGGTCCCCCCCCACCAACCCTATTACAGTCACTGTCCATCAGTGTAGTGAGATGAGAATCACTACTTGTCTTCTCTGAGCTGTACAGTCCCCCCTGTGCCCCCCCACCCTATGTCTGCCAATCGTAATGCCCCTTTTACCCTCTTATCCCTCCCTTCCCACCCATCTCCCCAGTCCCTTTCCCTTTGGTAACTGTTAGTCCATTCGTGGGTTCTGTGAGTCTGCTGCTGTTTTGTTCCTTCAGTTTTTCTCTTTGTTCTTATACTCCACATATGAGTGAGATCATTTGATACTCGTCTTTTTCGGCCTGGCTTATTTCACTGAGCATAACACCCTCCAGCTCCATCCATGTTGTTGCAAATGGTAGGATTTGTTTTTTTCTTATGGCTGCGTAATATTCCATTGTGTATATGTACCACATCTTCTTAATCCATTCATCTACTGATGGGCACTTAGGTTGCTTCCATTTCTTGGCTATTGTAAATAGTGAAGAAGACATAAATTTAATAAAATATATGTAAATACTTGCAGTGGGTTCTAAATTAGATGTGTCTGTTCTCATTTTGCAGCATTTTCTTTCCATTCTTTATTTGTTTACCCAACCTTCTCCAACTTCCTCAGCCTTCCTCCACCCAAAAATGTAACGTTTTAAAGTTAAGCACAAACAAAAAATAGTTTAATATATTGCATTTATTATGCATTATATTTTCTGAGCAGAAGTTCACAGAACCAGCTATTATACACTCTATCAAGAAAATATTTTTGTATGTTAGAATACACTCCTCTTGCAAGGCAGAGAAAATGGAAATAAGAACAGAAATTCTATTTAAAATGTGAAGAATTTGGTTTCTGAGAAAGTGTTTTCCTGCTGCTTTTTCCATATATCTAAAGATAAAGAAATACAGTTGCTATTCAGTGCACTTTCTAAATGGTTTATAGCCAGCTTACATACCCTGGGAAAATATCTTGAACTTAGTATCATCCAAGAAATCTTGGCATGGGAGATGTACTTTTACATAGAGGCTCTAGTCTCTCTAAAGGCTAACACAGAATCACCGTGTACTATTTAAACCACACAACTCCTGAGAAATATGGCCCCATCTTGGGTTACAGATTCAGCAGCATCATTCAGGAGTAAAATTAGGACTTCCAACTATGGACAGCAAAGTCAACTTTTTTTTTTTAATACTTATTCATCAACTCACCAGCAACAACAAAAAAAATTAAAAATAGATTGGTAAAGAATGACCACAATTTCAGTCACACATCATGACAAATATTGGCCAACTGTTTTTAAATCTGGATCCTAATAAGGGCAGCTTTGGAGAGCTGCCACATAGCATCTCAGACCTCAAGCAGGGGTCAGATTTTTCTGGAAGTAGCTGCCATAGTTCAGAAAAGGCTAGTGAACAAAATCCAGGGGTACTGTAGGTTGGAGAAGATCAGGGAATATCAGTATATTCAGTATATATCAGTATTTTCTGCAGAGGACACAGAAATAATGGGAAACAAAAATTTCCATTTTTAATATCTATAACTTAGCTGTCTAGGCCATGGAGACTGCAAAAAACAGGAAGGTACAGTGACTATCATAATGCAGAAGCTATGACTCAGGGACTTTGTGTGAGTTACATGAATCTCTTAAATGCCAAAATTTGAAGGAAGAGGTATCTGTAGGTAAAAGAATAACTCATGATGAGAGTGTTTGAAATAACATATCTATTTCAAAGCTACTCACTCAAGTCCACCTACACCCCAGATAGTAATTCATCAAATAGGTGGCCCTATTCAAAGGTGATTCATAATCAGAAATATCAATGATCTTCATTATTAATTAAACATATGGTTACTAATTATGCATAGAAATTTTAAGATAAGAGGAGGACAACTACATGAAGTAAAGAGCAGATAAACCCTAATTAGAAGAGGAACTATTCAAGGAAAAAGTAGAACGACTCTAGCAAATAGTTCTCTGGAGTTTCAAAAAAATTAAGACAAGATAATTGCTCTAAATAAAAAGTCTAAAGAACTGACAAAAGAAATGGAATAAAGCATGCTGATAGTGCTTAAAGAGCAATAGAAAAGGGAAGGATGTAGAATGTAAGATACAGCAGAAGCAACAAGAAAGGTAAATAAATATGACTGAGAACATAGTCAGGCATATGGTAATAAGGAAGCCACAAAAGCAATGATAGAGTGAAATAACAACGGAGAGCCAGCAAATGTACAGTTTGCATTGCTAAATTAAACAGACCTGTGTAATGTAAGAAAATATTCAGAAATGAATAGAAAGTAACTTCTTTAAACAAAGGCTCAAATATGAAGATAGAAAACTCATACTCCGATTCCGAAAAAAATTGATACAAAAATATCAACACAGAGCCACATCCTAGTAAATTACCAGATTTATTACTTAAAGAAAAAACATGAGAATTTCCAAACAGAAAAGATAGAAAACTGAGTCTGTCTTCAGCCTTCTTCAAAACATTAAATACCAAAAGAGATCAGTAGAATGATTGCAGAGTTTGGAGGGAAATGGAGTGGTCTAAGATTTTTATACCCTCCCAAGCTATCCTTTAAGCATACAAGTAATCAACATGATCAAGCCTTCAAACCTCAGGCAATAGAGTCCCCATGATCCTATTTAAAATGTTTATGATAATAAATTTGAATCCCTTTAAGTGTAGTAATAAGACTAAACCATAGAGATGTGATTACAGAACAAAATATAAATGTTATACATTTGACAATCTAGAAATCAAGAAAATAGGAAAGTGAGAAGAGGTGTGGGAAAATACCAATATACTATTATCTCATCTTTCATGGCAAAGAGTCAATGTCTAAACATCATCTTAAGCTAAAATGTGTATTACAAATATATCCTAACCTCCTAATTTTTCATCAACATTCTTTCCTCATTTAGAAGTGCATATCTGTTGTTGTCAAGAAATGTTACCATTAGACATTTCCAATTCTTTCAATTTTATTTTTTATCTCTAAAATTCAAGTAAAATTAAATGTAACATTTTAATTTTAAAATAGCATGAATATCATCCCTTTTTAGCCAAATATACCACTATTTAGAACTCTATCTGTAGTATCTGTAAACATGCATAAAAAGATGTCAGGAATCATGATTACCAAATGTTAATGATAGTTATTTATAGATGGAGAAATTTGGCATTAGTTAAATTTTTATTCTGTGTATTTTCTGTATTTGGATGTTTAAAATCAATGTGTAACATTTTTATAGTAACAGCAAAGTCATTATCCTTTTAGAAAGAAGAAAAATCTATATTACAGACTGAAAAACTAAAATGTAGGTAGATAATGAGCACTGAAGACACCTCAGTGCAACAAGGTTCTGCTGACATTTATTGAACACGTACAGTGTACCAGCAGTTCTACTAAAGACTAGAGTTACAAACTCAAATAAGATATAATTTTTGCTCTCAAGGAACTTAGAGTCATTTTGTAGAGCCTGGTGTCTGACCCTTCTACTGTCATGTGCACCAAATAATTCTGTGTTGTGAGACGCTGTCCTGGGCATTGTCAGGTGTTTAGTGATATCCCTGGCCTCTGCTCGCTAGGTGCCAGTAGCCCCCTGACTGTGACAGTGAAAAATGTCTTGAGGCATTGTCAAACCTTCCCAGGGAAGGGAGGGGCCTAAAGCACCCCTTGCAGGTGAGAACCACTGTTGCAGATGGGACACACCTGTAGGGATAACAAGCTGTAATCAGTGCTCTGTTAAGAGTCTGTAATCGGTTGGCGTGAAGGGAGAGAAGGATCAGGGCCACATTGCATAGCGAGGGGTGGGGTTGGGGGTGTGTTGGCTCTTTCTGAGCCAAACTTTACTGAAAATTAGAAGATTGTTGTGCTGTAAAGCATGGCCTTCAGTCCTGCTCCATCTAGAAGGCTGTTGGTCATGCTTACCTGGCACTACTGTAGGAGCATCATTCCTTATAGTGAATGAGTTTGCCAGTAAGATTCAGGGTTAATGTCATGCTTTACCATTAACAATGTTCTGCTTTTTTCCTGGGAATCCTGTGTCCCAATCCAGTCTATACCTATCTAGGCAAGTGGCCCTGGTAAACCACCCAAAAGCCAGGCTATGGGGGACCAAGGAATTGAGTTCTAAGTCTTCTTACTTTCAGGTCTTTGGGGAAATTTTCTTGATGTGCCCATTCACATTTCCTTTCACAGATTGGTCAGGCTGTCTGGATGTGGTACCAGACAACTGCAGGTGCTTCAGCAAACCATTAAGACCTTTGGGATTTAATCTTTCCCATCTAAAACATTTGAAAATTTGAAGCAAAATTGTAAAATCATCTCCCCTATTTCCTTGTTTTCTATCTCTCACACCGATGCAAGGTATCTCTCCTTGGAGTTTAAATCCCAAGTAGGTGGCAGGTGATTTGTGAGAATGATGGATCACAGTTAGTGCCTTCCGTTAGGCTTACGACCTCCTGCCTACGGACAGGAGTCAGCTTTCGCTCACCATCACTCATCCCAGTGCTTCAGAGGGAACAGGAGCTCAGTAAATGTGCTGAGATGACTAATTTTAGTCAAGCTCTTTCCAAGTCAAATGTTAACGATACAGACAACAAATGTTTATTGATCATGTTTCAAATACTGTGACAGTGGACCAGAGAAAGATTTTTGGATGTAAAGACCTGTTTCATCTCCCTTAAGTCTTTTCAGACAAAGAATATAAGGTTCTGAATATTTCACATGAATATAAAGTTCTACTCAGTTGTTTGTACTACAACCAAATGTATCTGCCCAAGTCCAGGTCTGGTCATGTACATTTCTTGTCCAAGGACCCCAGTGATTTCTGCTAAACGGAGTACGAACTCTTCAGCCTAGTAACCCTACTAGTCCCCTCTTTTCTCATATCTTTGACCCAGACTTAACACTATCAAATACACTTCCTTTTGTCCTGCTTCTATTTCATTAGTTAGGTTATACCCTCTCCGAGAAAGACTTCTTTCATCCTCTACCTGTAAAACTCATACACATCCTGTGAAACCCATCTAAAAAAAATCTCTTCCTTTAGGAAGATTTTCCTGATTTGACCAACTGTATATGATTTCTTTCTTTGAAACCTATATTTCTATCCTCTCTTTTCCAAAACCCTTTGCCATACTCTGCCTTGTAAATATTTGTGATATTTATCTCCTCCCGACCAAATCCAAAAAGTCAGGGTGCCCTGAGGTCCATGACTCTTTGTGTGTGTGTGTGTGTGTGTGTGTGTATGTGTGTGTCATCTGTTCCTGTGGTTGCCATCCAATATGCTTTGTGGGTAGTAGATCCCTGGTAGGTATTTTTATGAATAAAATGGAAGTGCATTGACCAGAACAGTTTAAACCCCTGTGCTAACGGAGTGGGGAGAGCTTCTTTACCTCCCTCGGATAAAGAGGATTTGGATTTTTATCTCAAGATGACTTGTCAGGGTTTTAAAGAAATAAGCCTCCAACCATTTCCCTTGATACATAGTCTGTTTCCTAGATAACAATAAATTTTGACTGAAATATTATTAGAATTTAAAATCTGCAATACTGGCCTAACATAGAATTCTGACCTCAATGTCTCAAACTTTCATCAAGAAAATATTGTCTGATATTATTAAATTTTGCAAATCCTGGATACTAGTCTTGTAATAACCTTACTGAGAGATCAGATCTTAAGTTAGACAATAAAATGTCTTTGTCTTTTGATTTTCACATCTATGAAATATCAATCTGAAGCACATGCAGTCTCTAACCTTACATATGAGAGTAGGACAAATCTACTTGAATGTGTAGTGCCATTATTTTGATTGGGTATTTTATTAGCATACTGAACTGAGTAACTTTTGAATGCTTGGGATGATTCCTTCACTTTTGATAGGTTAGCATATTAATTGGCTTTTTGGAAGAAAGTGGCTAAAATTAGTTTGGCTATCTTTAGCTTCTGAAATTAATCTATAATAAATAAAGGTCATAAAGTCAGTTCTCACAGTTTTTCCTGTCTTCCTGCCTTTTGGTTGCTCCACTCCTCATTTCTGGCTTACTTAGTGATACTGTGGAAAAATGAAAGGAAGAAAATTCAAATTGATTTTGGAGCCTGTGACCAGCTCTAGTAAATAAGTTAGTAGAAGATGAATTATGGGCGTCTATCTGTTCTCCTAAGTATGTACAGATTTCATTTGTCTATGATTTTAATTATCCTTGTATAGAAATTCACAGTTGGCAACATTTTGATTTGATGGTGCAGTATATAATTGTTTTAAGCAATATGTGAGAACTTTTTAAATATCAATGCCTTAAGGTGTCCATTATTAAATTAAATATAAAAAGCATTTATTTTTCAGAGTTAATGATATCTACCCTTTCCTCCTACTTTAGGCAGCTCATGGCCGAAGGGGACATACAGGTCCACAGGTATAATAACTTTTTTCTTAACTCCAAATGATAATATTCTGTGTTCAATCAAGGAGCTAGAATAAAGGCTCTGGAAGTCCCTTCCAAGTCTAAAGTTCTTTCACTTTTTTGATTATATTGATTGTGGAATAAAGTGTTAGAAAACATTAAGGCTACAATTTCAAGTACTCACATCTTGAAAGAAAATTTGGGTACCTTATTAAAAATTATAAAAATTAATGGCAAGAGACACTAACTAGTAGGCCCAATTATTGTTAAATCTAACTTTGGATTTCAGGTATAATCTAGTAACTCAGTGGGTGTCCTTTCATTTAGAGTTTTATTCAATTAACTCTGAAACCTTACTCACAATTTAGATAAACCCCATTTAAACCAAGAGTACAATAAAACCCCAATACAACTTGGATATTCTAAATGTTTTGTTCAAAAGTATATTATACTACATGTCATATCATCTCCCCTTTGTACATGTTGGTGATACATTATACACACTTCATGAATCTATAGTATTTATGAAAGAGCAGCTGTGTCTTAGAATTTTACAAAGTTGAAGAAACAAACATCCTCAAATTGAAAATACAATGAAAATAAATAATAAATCTACTGTCAGTCACATCATGGTGAAACTCCATAATGTTAAAGATAAAACATTTCCAACACTACCAGAGAAAAGACAGTTTTACCCATGAAAATAATAATAAATTAGATTGCAACAGACTTCAGTTCAATGACATATTCCAGAAAACAATGAAGTAATACCTTGCAGGTGCAGAAGAAAAATAACTGTTAACCTATAATTTTATACCTAGCTAACTTAGAGTGAATATGGACATTTTCCTACAGACAAAGACCAAGAGAATCACCATCCACAGACACTTCCCCACATACACACTTCAAGTTTAGACTTCAACAAAAAAATCAAATCCAGGGAAGAAAATGACATGAAGTGAGATTGGGGAGAGAAAGTGCTGAGAAATTTCCTCTTTCTGATGTCTAGGAAAAAGCACCAGTGTGGGACATTTAATCACATCTAACTGTGTAACAGCTGAGACATAAACGCAGCTATCCTAATAGTTGCCTAAATTAAACTTTTTAATCCTTCCTTACTCCTTTTGAATTCATCTCTCTGGAGAGTTCAAGGACAAGGTAAAGAGAATGCTCAGTTTTTGATCCCTAGATGTTTAATCTATTTGAATATAAATATAATGTTATAAGACGCCTGGAGATTTTTGAAGAAGATGTGAAGTAAATTATGAGTTTTTCAGACCCAATACACCATTATATATGATATATTACAAGTGTTATAGGAGAAGGGAGTGTGTGTGTATGTGTATATGTGTGTACATGTGCTTAAAGACTGAAAGCAAGTACACATAGCTGTGGTTATCTCTGCTTGATGAGATTATAGAAGACTTTTACTTTCTTCTTTGTATTTTCCTTTATTTTTTCATATTTTTTGCAAAGATCCTACTCTGACACTGTGATTGGAAAAAATATAATCTTTCACATTAAGGACAAAATTCTCAAGAAACAGTGTTAACAGGTTAATTCTTTATCACCATAGGGGAAAACAGGCATCCCCGGCCCAGACGGACTGGAAGGCTCACCGGGACTGATGGGCCCCCAGGTACTTGTCGCTCACTAATCAGGGTGTGAGACCATAAAGAATCTGAGGCCTTAATAGAATCCCTCAACCCTCCTTGCAGAATTATAGATATTTTAAGTGTTTTCAGGGTAATAAAGTCAGGAAGGAACATGGCTTGTCCAGCACTGGGGCTCCTTTATCTAAGTTTTGTCCCACTCAAGAGGGAATAAATGAACCAGTGTGCTGGTCAGTGGTCTGCACTGGATTGGATCAGGCTTGCTAGAGTATTTCTGGGAGACCTTGAGCCAAAGAAAATGGTGGGCCTCTAAACTGGGAATTTTGGTCAATTTAACACAACAAGAGCTCAGTGTTACATATCTGGATGCCCGTGATGTAGGAAAATTGGCTTTACTCTAGGAAAGAATTGTTCCAAATACAGCTAAGGTCTTCAGCAGGTGATATCTGGTCTATAGCCTGTCCTTACTAGCTTTCTTCTCCAGGGAACTGCCTCCAGCACTTTCCTTTTGCAAGAAACAAGTCATGCCTGTCTCTGACACTGATCACATGAAGGGAAAGGAAGCATGTGCCAGAAAGAGGAAAATGGAGCCTAAAATAATAAAGAGAAGGGAATGGAAGTCCTAGAAAATGCTAAGATGAAAGAAAGAAGGTCAGCCTATGAAAGTTAGAACACATTTTTTCCTCTCCAAACTTTTAATTTTGAAATCTTGAGAAATAACTCTGCTGCTTGGCAAATGCAGAACAAACGATGAATGGTTCTGCAATTTCTCAAAGTTTTAATCTACAAAGTTTTTTAAAAAATTAAAGTAACTATTACATGTTGGCAGCTTGGTGCATGGAAGTTGGGCAAAATATCCTTAGACATCAGAAGAAAAGCCTTGTTCACATTTTTCCAAGATCTCAGAGCAGTAAACAGCCTTCCCCTGAGACCTCTGTCTCCTTCTAGCTTGATTGCCTTTCTTTGTCTTACTTGCCAGCTGAGGGAAGTTCACTTACCCTTGGGAGAAATACTTGCCACTGAGGTTGTGGGGAACCATTTCAGTAGATTGTCGGGCTTTATTTCATGCTAAACAAGTAATAATACAATATCCCTTCTTCTTTTTTATACACTTAACCTTTTTTCACAGTTTAAAAGGATATGCAAAATCCAAACACGGCCTGGTTTCTCTGCTCACACAGGGAAGCCACAGTGAAAATGCAATATAATATTCCAGAAGTAGAAATTTCTGAATTTCATCTTAGCACATGCCATGTCTTATTTATGGCCAGTCTTCTATGTGGTTATTGAATAGAAAATCCATTTAAATATTCCAGTTTCAGATTTATATAATTAGGGATTATTCCTTTCAAACATAAGAAATACATGCATTTGGATTACAAAGATGTTTAGGGTAATTAGAAAGCAATATTGAAAATTTCAACTGTTGGTATTTCTTCACTGTGACTGCACATGTCCAAGCACCTAAGTATTGGGCTGGACCGTCCTGTCCCTGCACAGAGAGAGAGCGCAACAGAGCAAGACAGGACCGAAGGCGGGAGTGGAGTTCTCGTTCCAATTTCTGCCCTCATTACTGACTTGGCATTTCATAGTTAGTTCTCAAGTGTTCTCTGTTAGGGAATAATGCTTTAATTCTCTGTACACAGGGCCCGAGAGGAGAGGCTGGTGTGAAAGGGGAGAAAGGCAGTCTGGGAAGCAGAGGTCCTCAGGTATGTAATGGGGGCAGCAACTGAACCTGGCTGGGATCTCGGTTTCATATGAAAGCGCCTGCGGTCTTCTTCGCAGACGTTATTTACTTCCTATGAACTAGCGCAGTGCTTAGGCTTGATTTGAGTGCTCAGTGTGGTACCACGTCACATCCTGGCCATTGCCTTGCGTAGCAGGCTGCCGTGCTGGCAGACAGGGAGGTGGCAGGTGGCATCCGGCCTCCTAGGCCTCAGCAGCTCAACCATTATTGAAAATCTAGGAATTCCTCCTGTGTGTCAACCGGGTCACACTCCCCTGATCTCAGTCCTCAGGGACTTCCTATCCTTCCCAGAATACGACCTATTTCAGGGTCCTCAGCCCAGTTACACATAAGTCTCCTGGGCAGACTGCAGAACTGTCACCAGCAGAACACTCCCCAGGACACTTACGGCCAGACCTCTGGAGGGGAGACCAGGATATCAGTAACTCCGTCTCCCCTGTGACTGATATACACACCCAGCACCAGGAATGTCTGCTGTAAGTACTTCCCCAGCTTCGAAGTGCATAAAGAATCACCTGGAGAACTTGTTATAGCTCAGACTTTGGTCAGTGGGTCTGGGGAGAGGCCTGAGAGTCTACACTTCCAGTGAACTCCAGGGATGGCGGTATTGCTGGTCCCCAGACCACACTGCCAGTAGGAAGGCCCTACCTGACCTGGCCCTGGCCTGCCTGACAGCATAGTTCACGCTTACTTGTTTAGCTGTTTGTCTCCCCTTCTAGGTTGTAGGCCTAGAGAGCTGGAACTTTGCCTTGTTTATACTATATCCCAGAGCCCAGAACAACAGTGCCGCCACACAGGAGAGCCAAGTCAGCTGGTAAAGGAATGAATGACTTGGCTGACATGGGGATCAAGGGAATCTGTTACTTTGTGTCCATTAGTTAAGCGGGGCAGTGGTCCATCACTTAAGTGGATGTGTTCATCATCAAAATGTTTAAGAAGCTATTTGCATAAATCTGTGTCTCACGATACAATATTTTAAAGCATATTGATTATAGCTCATGAGGATATTTGTTCCCAATTTTGATGAATATGCTCCCTCAAAAAGTGTGAAAACTTTAAAATTCCATAGTAGGACTAAATTAATGAAAAGCAACTATTTTGCATTCATATCCTTGGGTCATTTAAAGCTTACTGGTGTCACAAATTGGGATTAAAAAAAAATGATGAATGCCAAGGGAAACCTATCAGGAAACTCTTCATCTGTTTATATGAAATATTGAGGGGTAGATGGGTTGAAATCCGAAGAGCTTGGTCATTCCCTTGCTCTAGAATCCAAAATTATATCCAAGTAATGTAGGCCGGATGAAGTATCAACCACCCCTTTTACTCATTTGACAAACATTTATTGAGTGTTTCCTGTGTGTCAGGCTCTGTAGTAGGAAGGATGAATCAGACAAGTGCTCCCAGTCTCGTCAAGGAAGGTCATGCAAGCAAATAATCGAGATGTGATGTGCTGAGCGTTAACATGGAATTACACCCAAGGGAGGTGGTGGGAGAGGGGGCGGACTTAGAGGGAAGAGAGGCTCAGCTTCTGCGGGATAGGTAGGTGTTTCCAGGAGACCAAGGGAGGGGCAGACATCGGGGTAAGGGAGCCAGGTTATACAGAAAGAGACACCGTGGTGAGTTTGGGGAACCATAAATAATTCAGTAAGGATGGAGTGCAGGACACATGAAGAGGGGTTACAGGCGGAGGTCGGGGGCTGTCTTCCAGACTAGTGCCAACGAGATCGCCATCTTCCCGGGTGTCCTGGAGCTCGCTCTCTCATTAGCCCACCTCTGCTGGCCTCCTGTTTCCTATTTTCTCAGAGTTAGCTCGTATCTGACTCTGACAGAGCTGAGCGTTTCCTCTCCCAGCCTGTTATTTGCTGTTGTGAGTGTAGGCGCAGTTTCACCCCCGTGAAAATGGTAGGTGACAGACTCCTTTGAAGCGTGAGAAGGATCCGAGCTGCCCAGCCTTATCCCGCCCGAGTGGAGGTGTCCCTGACAATCCCCACCACTGATCCCAAACTCCTAGCAACCCCTTCTGATAAGACACTAAGAACAATTTTTTAAAACATTTAAACTCTAAACATCTCCTTTCTGTCTTCACTTAACACTAAAGCAGTTGTGATTGCCAAGCGCTCTGTGGCGGCCTCACCACGAACAGGCCCCCAGCCCAAGTGCCCACGCTGGGAGGCTTTGGGGGCTCACAATGTTAACACGGGTGCATGGATGGTAAGAGCGTGGGAACCCTGCTTCTGCCATGGCCTCGGAACAGCACACAAGTTGCTGGGAGTTCTGTCTTTAGAGTAAGAACCAGGTTCAAGTCCCAGTTCACCCTCCCATTAACAGTGACTTTGGGTCAAATGCTTAGAGTCCGTTTTTGATTGTTAAAATGGTGTTAACATGTATCTCATTGTGTTGTTGTAAGGAGTGAATAAGTTTCTATATAAATATGTGTCACTTAGCAGAGTGCCTTGCACAAAATAAATGCTCAATAAAAGGCTGCCGTTATACAAAGCCAGTGGCAACTGGCCTCTAGCTAATGGTCTTTCCCTTTAAATGCCCTCAGCGTCTCTTTATACTCCCACAGCTGCTCTCGACCTGAGATCAGGCTACTTTTTAACTCTGATATCTTGGCGGTAGCAGGGAATTTTTCTTCTTTTTTGGAAACACTGTCCCTTACACAGCCAGCAGCCTCTAAGCAGGTGATAATATCTAACATTTATTGAAGCTTGAACCTCATTCGGGCAGCCGCAAGCCCCAGTTCGGTACTGCACACGGCCCCGCACAGGAAACACAAGCAGGCTTTCTGATGCGCTGATGACGGGCCCCTCTCTATACCCACCCATCCATCTAAGAAATCTTTTGCTTTGGAGTACTTTCAAGCAGAACGATCTCTCACCATGCTGTGTGTGCGTGAGGTGGCCGCACGTAAAGTGATCTCCTCGGAAACTGCCTTCATCTCACAGAGCTCCTTTTATCTGACGGAAGCACAGAAAGTGAGCCCCTTGGCAAGACGCCCTTATTATCAAGGACAGTTAAAACACCTCTACTTCATCCTTGTGTAGTGTATGACATTTTCATATGGAAAACCAACAGATTAAATACATTACCTCATCCCTCTTGGGTACCATTCCTGGATAGGTAGGCAGATACACCGATGGGTGGTGATGGATTCCAGGTTCTGTACTAAGTTTCTGAGATACGACGTCAATAGGATGGGCCCCTTCCTTCAAGGAGTGTACAGGTGAGTGCATAGTGGATGAGAAAGATAAATATATGAACAGTTACATGCAGAGTACAAGAGTCTGTGGGACAGTTGTAAGACCCAATACAGATGCTAAAACTAAGATTTTCAGGAAAGGCAGAAAAAAAAGACCAGCTAAGGGAACAACTTGTACAAGTGTGGAGACGTAAGACATGAAGAAGTCTTTGGTGACGTCACATGTTTTGAAGAGCACAGATACAGAGTGACTGGCATGGCCACAGATGACCACAGAGGCATGAAGTACCACTGTTTCCAGGGATTTTTACATGTTAATAAATAAAGACATTCAACTTTATTCTGAAAGCTACTCCGAATTTCAGACAAAATGGCAGCCTCAGCCTGACCTTTTAAATCAAAAGGAAAAACAAGTGGGGAGTGGATTAGAGAGAGGCCAGGCTACAGTCAGGGCGTTTACAGAATTCGAGAAAGTCCTGAAGGTAGGTATTTGCAGTGCAGCAGAAGAAAGATGGATACAGAAGGGGAAGAAACTGCCGAACTTGGAGCTGATAGGTCTTGAGACATGAGCTGGAGCGAGGGGTCCAGGACGATTCTTAGGTTTCTGGCTTAGGTTTGTGGGGAGTGAAGGGTGGCACCATTCCTTAATGATCAGAATAAGACTAAGCGTGAGACTCTTTAGGATGAAGAGGGAGGGAGAAAGATGGCAGGTTGTTCTCATCTTCCCTCGTTGTCCAACAATCTTTCCTACTAGGAATTCTTTATGTCTGACTTACTGCATGTTTAATTTTTTAAAAAATGAGAAGGTTAATGTCATAATTTTCTTCTGAACAAAACTAATTTACTAAGCATGCTTATTACACAGATTTGGTTTATTTTTAAATTATAGTAACCATGGCAAAAAAATGGTGAAAATGATTTCATTTCACTGGCATTGGGATTATTTACAAGTACCTGTAAGCAGTTTAAGCAAAGGAGAGTTCTGTTGCCATATGTTTGGCTATCCCAAAGGAAAATCCGATCCCAAGTGTCAGTAACATAGCAAGACAGTTGGGCTGTCTCTGAACTGGGATTTTTAAATGTTCAGCTATCAAGCTGTTCCAGTAAAGCACGCTTTCTAGAATGTTAAGGAGACTCCTCTTATATCAAATAGATTTTCCATACAGACACGTGGTACATTATCCATCTGTTTAAGTTTTGTTGTGTTCTTCAATGAGATCTTAACGCTTTCTTTATGTAGATCTTTTATTGTTCTTGTTAAATTTATTCTAAGTATTTTGTAGTTTTTTTCTATTGGTAAATGTAAATAATTTACTTTTCCAACTTAATTGCTGGAAAAGTGAAAATTATTTCAGAATATTTATCTTGTACCACCTGAACATATCTTGTTATTGCTAATTATTTTTAGTAAAGTGTATTAGGCTTTCTATTGTAAAAATCATATTACTTGCAAGTGAAGATGTTTACCTTAAAAAAAAAAAATACGTGCTTTCCACCAAGGCACAGAACCAGGAAGAAAGTAATCGAGGGCAAATGCCATTTGGAATGCCTTCTTTAAATATTAGACATTTTGCAACATCTGCTCTCACCGCAAAACAAGACAGAACCCTAAATCTCTTTGGAAAAGAACTCTCACAAGGAAGCACAATTGTTTGGCAACATCTGGCATGAATTACTTTATTAATTTTCTATTATTTACTAGTCTTTATTTGACAGCTGTGATACTTTTTTCCAGAACAAGAATCAGTAAAGCCATAACTCTTTCCCCATCTGTGGTTCATTTTCCTCTTAGAAGAGACACAGAAGATTTAAAGTAAAGTCACTGTATGTTCTGCTACATTTTCGATCCTTCTTTTGTTTCAGGGGCCTCCAGGACCAGGAGGAGAGGCAGGGAGTCAAGGCCATTTGGGAAGCCAAGGAAATAAAGTAGGTCACATTCTTTATATCCACCAAAGTTGAGGTTTTTCTTCAAGAGGTGTGTCTAGTCGTATAGCCAGAGCCTTTTCAACACAAAGGAGGACATAGCTCATTGCCCCGGACCCTGGCTTGATTCTTAGAGAGCCAGCTACATCTGCGTACGCGGGTGTGGACGGGATGAGGTCGGGGATTCCAGTTTCGCATAATCTCACAAGGGGCTCCACCTGGTCTGAGCTGAGGGGCCTCGGAGGGGGCTGTGCTGGCGCAGGCCTGCCTTTCTTTCTCCTCGCCCCTTTTTTCCTCACTCCTTCCGTTCTTCCTTCCTTCCTTTTCTCCATTCATACCAGCCTTGCTGAACCCCTTCTCCAGTAAAGGCCCCGCACTGGTGTTGACCCGGACTAGGAGCTCCGCCCCAGGGCTCTCCACGTGCCTCGCTCACTGACACATCCTGGTGCTCTTGCTCCGAGTCGCAGCTCCCGGCCCATGAGGGCACATATGGAGCGCTCGGTGACTATTCGTTTAATGAAAGAATTCTGGCTTCTTCAATGATTAATGTGACATTGAATCAACCCTAGGAATTTAGAATAGTTTGAACACAACGTAAAGACAACATCTATGACATCAAGTAGTCAGAGAAAGGGACTGAAATGGGGGTCGGCCACAGTGTGAGAAGTGCGTGTGGATGGGGCAAGAGACATCGCAGAGCACACAGACTTTGGGCCTTAGAAGATAAGGACGTTGACAAGCCGAGAATGGGGCTGGGGGATTTCAAGTGGAAGAAACAGTGAAAGGAAAGCATAGGGTGGGAAAATCCTGGGAGCAGGTGTTTGGAGAATAAAATGATCCTGGCTGGTGGACACATACAAAACAAGAAAGCCTGCGGTGGCTGACTTTATGTACTAGCCATTACAGGGCTTTTTACAGCTTTTTGAATGGAACGTATGAACACAGCCAGACTTCAGAAGAAGGTTTTAAATAGGTGACTCAGGTTAGAAATATTCTGAAGGCTGAAATATTGGAACATTGAAGATTAGAAGCTAGGAGACTAGTTGGTGCGCCCTCCCGGTCCCCGAGACAGGCAGTGACTGGGTGCCTTGACAGGGTGAGGACAGGAGGGGCTCGTGGTCACTGCAGGAAGCCGTAGGAAGACGGCTGTAGCCACCCCACAGAAGCAGGAAGGTCCTGAAGAAGCGTGGGGGCAAGAGGAGGAAAATCACTGGTTTGGGCAGAGGAGAGGGTCTAGGGCTGGTTGGAGATGCAGGTTTCAGGGTCGTTTGGATTTTTCAAAAGATTCTTGGTGATGTCCATTTGCAAGAACTGTAAGGGGACAATGAATTACTAGAAGGGAGGGGAAAGAAACCGAAGCCCACTGAGAAGAGTTCAGGAAGGAGAGGTCAGGAGCGCCCACTGGTGTAGAGCAGGTATAGGAGGGAGGGTGGAGGAGCCCCCGTTTCTGCTAAGACACTCCGGAGGATAGGTTCAAAGGTGCAGCAGTTGAAGGGAGGAGAAAGAAAGAAGGCAGGCTGCCAGAGGACTGAACATTGTGCTGCTGGGAAGGAGATGACTGTCAGCTGCTCTTTGGAGAAACTAGGCTTTGCAAGGGAGAGGGAGGCCCTTAACCACTGGTCCTGGCACAGTCCAGGACAGATTGGACTGGGTGTTTGTCCTTGGTGATGGGAGAGACTAGTGTTCGAGCAGAGAAGAGGAAAACGGAAAGAAAGGAGGAGGTTGACGAGGGATGAAAGAGTAGATAATCAGTGGGGAAATGTCTCGACCTGAGACGAGATGGAGGATGTAAGAAAGGGCTGGCTTTGGGCCGGAGCACTGCTGTGAAGGGCTGAGTGACAGGTGCCAGCAGTCGAGAGTAGCAAGGACAGTTGATTGGAGGACGAAATGAGATCCAAGGTGGCAAGGATAACCAACTCCAATGGAAGGGATGACTGGAGCTTCTGGTGTGGCAGTGATGGTCTAAAAGGAGGTTGGGAACAGGCAGTGCCACCCTCTTGCCCTGGGCTGAGGGTGTGAGCGGTGTCCCAGGTAAGAACCAGGCTTCTCTGGCAGTGAGGGAGGGTGCAGGTGCCATAGCCGTGCAGAGAGGGCTTGCGTGTGAAATGAGGGCACTCTGCAGGCTGTGATGGAGGGACCAGGAGGGAGGTGTGTGGGGGCGGAGGGGCCCCGGAGCAGGTGTAGGGCAAATGAGGAAGGGGAGAGACACAGGTAGGTTGGTGGTGCCGAAGAAGGTCGTTGTGATAGAAGGGTTCTTTCAAAGGGGGCAGGCAAGACTGTGGGGGTGAAACGCCTTCAAAGCAAAGCCAAACGCTCTGGGTAGCCCCAAGATGGATGGAGCCCTCTAAACTCATTATTGAGGTGAGCCCCCAACACTTACTTCTACTTTGCTCCTCAGCTCAAGTTCCCGGGGGGGCAAGCACCCAGCAGTTCATCCCAGGCCTGGAGCTTGGCTGCACCAGGGGCCAGGTGTGTGACCCCGGACAAGCCGTGTGGCTTCCCTTGTTTCCCTGCCTCGAAGCAGATGTTCTCAAATTTCAGGGTGCATAAGAATCAGCTGAGAAGCTTATTTTAAAAGGCACGTTCTTGGGCTCCACTACCAGAGACCGAGGGTCCAGGAATTCCCATCTGTGTGCAGACCCCAGGTAACTGTGAGGCAGGTGACCCCAGGGCCCATTCTGAGAGCCGCGGCCCTGAGAGAAAGGCGCAGGGCGGGCGATTGCCTGCTGCCCTTCCATGGAGCCCCCCCTGTTTCACCCCCGAGTCCAGTGCTGGTGGACAATTATCCATTTGCCCTTCTCACTTGTGTTGCTTTTCTGTCCTTAAAAATGAGCTAACCACTCCCACTCCTTAGGTGTGGGCTGCACACACTTTTGCATATTCTTTCTTCTAAGGAGTACATTATGGAAAGGGCAGGTGGGGGGAACTAGATGGGAAGAAACTTGACCAACAACCTCAGCCAGGGGAGGACGCCTGCCCGGAGTGGCGGCCATATTGACAGTACACACTCCTGAGGTGACGTGGTAAGAATGGCACTTTAGCTCTGCGGTTTTACCCTCCAAACCCCTAAAAATCCACCTAATCGGGAGAAAAACATCAGACAAATCCCAAGTGAGGAACATTCTACAAAATACCTGACCAGGAGCCCTCAAAATGGTCATGGTTATCAAAAACAAGGGAACTGATACACTGTTGAAGTCTACAGGAGCAGAAGGAGATAGAACGTGTGGTATCCTGGAACAGAAAAAGGGTTTTAGGGTAAAAACTAAGGCTATCTGAATGAAGTATGGGCTTTAGTTAATTATGCTGAACCAATACTCATTTATTTCTTTGTCGTGACAAATGCACCCTATGAATGTGACTAAGGCGACCTTAACAATGGGGCCGCTGGATGTGGAGTACACGGAACTCTGTACCATCTTCACATTTCTGTAACTCTAGAAAGTAAAACCTAGTTGATTTTTTGTTACTTTTTTAAGAAAAGGAGTTAACCATCTGTTGCAAACCTGTGTTAACCTTCCCAAGTAGCTGGACTTTCTGCAACATAATGCTGAGAGGAATCCATAACCCAACACGTGTTCTGCTAGTCAGGGATCAGAAACTTGCCAGAGTGGATACGCTGCCTTGGTTATCGTGACTGACTCTTAAAACTAGATTAATAAGTCTGTTGTCTTTGCTGCCGCCAGAGGACTCGCATGGATCATCATGGAAAACAGTTCTATTAAGTTTTTAAACAATACAGAACTTCCTCTTTGACTCCTGGTAGGCCCTCTCCAGGGGTGCAGTTCAGGGTATATCCGACGTGCCAGGCTCCGTTTATCACAGGAGTAGACGGCAGGGGCCGCCCGCAGCCGCTGCCCTCCGGCAGCACCACTCACGGCCCCGGCCACAAACCCGTCGTGCTGCGTGATATGTGTGGGTGCGGCTGAAAACTTGTCTCAGCGCCGTCATTTCTAATTTCCTTTACAAACAACCCAATAAGGACACACTTTGTTGCTCTGTTTGCAGGGAGAACCTGGAGCTCCGGGAAGAAAAGGGGCTCTTGGCCTTCCTGGTCCCCGAGGCTTGCCGGTTTGTGCCTGATCACTACCTTTAATCTGGCCCTTGGACCCTTTTAGTTCAATAGATATCAGGTGTGGCTCTCAGAAGAGTGTTTTAAAGATACCGTCCAGTGTCGCTTGATAGCTATCAGAATCGAGGTATTATCCTCATCATGCATTAGTTCCTTGGCCAGCTTTTCCAAGGTGGCAGCTTCCCGGGTCCCAAACATCCTGGCTGGGATACTCTTGCAGCCAAATTATAAAATGGGCCACACTTGTCTTTAGCATCCCCAGAGCCCTTCTTCCAGTCTTTCTTCCCATCCGCACCCGTCCAGCAGAAGCCCAGCCCGGCCTCCCCCAGCACACAGGGCTTCTCCCCGCGGCCTGCTACACGGGTCTGACAGGAGCTGACGCCCAGGCATTTAGGAGGTCTTACTTTTATCCAGCAAACTGGAAACGTACTGGAGCTAAGGTATTGAAATACAAGTGTTATCCAGAAGACAAAACACTACTGCCTCCTTTTACTAAGAAACTATATGCCAGAAATTTTCTAATTTACTCCTCATAATAACACCATGAATATGTATACTTATTATCCCCATTTTACAGATGAGACAAGTAAGACTGAGAGCACATTATCTGTTTGTGAGAGCGGCCTTTAGTGCCACTCTCACCAAGTGTCAGTGGCAAACCTTGCTTCCTAATTTCTCCTAACTGAACCAGAACACTGGCTATCCTGTTCTCTTGTGAATAAGCCTGCCTCTCTCTGTAGTCCGGGGTGCTCGTACTTAATTGCTTTGTTTACAGGGGGATGATGGCGACTCGGGTTATGGCAGCTCGGGAAGCAAAGGAGCAAAGGTAAGGCTGGAAACTGGACATTTTCCGTTTATTTTTATTCATTTTTGCCACGCTTAGGAAAAAGCAAGCAGTGAATAAGGCAGTCTTGGACATTTAGAGATAGATTTTAATGATTGATTTGCTGATGGGAATATGATAGAAGAAGGAAACAATTTGATGGTTTAAGGTGCAGGCAACCATTGAAACTTAGAAATTAGTTTTCTGTTCTTGCAGAGCCATGCGGCCAGGGCCTGACTTGTCCCATCCGAGACGGCGTCTCAGCAGCTCTGTGCTCGTCTGCTGAGGGAGGCATTCCAAAATTTGCCCTCCTCTTATTATATTTACTTTAACTACTGGTGAGAAGTTTTACAAGGCCTTTCTAAATGCTCTGGGTCAAGCAATAAGTTAAAAATAAAACGTTTTAACTTTATATCAGAGTTATAACTTTATATTGTCACTGAATATTTGTGTCTGGAGGTAAGATAGGTAAATTTACCCAAACCAGTGATTTCCGTATACCAGCAATAACCACTTAGAAATCATAATAGCAACATCCGCAAAAACAACATAGTTTAGAATACCCTTTCTGCAAAATGTTTGAGACATGTCACCAAAAATTACTGAGATATAAAACTTCAACAAATGGAGACATACCAAGTTCTTATTGGAAAGTCTAAAAGAAATTAAAGGATCAATGTAATTCCAGGCAAAATCCCAATGGGAGTGACGCCACAGGCTGTCTGGGAGAATAAACAACCCCAAAAAGCTAAAATTTCATTGGAAAAAAAGAACTACTGAATGAGGGATGCCAGTGACATTTTCATTAGAATAGATAATAATTGTAAACAATGTTAATATCTGATAAAAGGGAAATAATTAGATAGCCTATAGCATTGGAATGTTAGCCACTGTTTAAAACAAGTGTATATGAAGTTTATAATTATGTAAAGAAATTATGACATTAATGATACCAAAATAAAAATAAAAAATAAAAAGAAGTTATGTAACAATGTCAAGTAAAAAAATCAGAATATAATCAGAAAAAAAGCATTTATCCCCATTGTGCTAAAATGTATTTTAAAAGGCTTAAAGAAAATATGACAAAATATTAATAATGGTTAGTTTGGGTAGTGAGATTTGGATGGTTTTCTTCTTTCTGTCCTTTTGTATTTTATGTATATTTGAGGAGATACTATTTTTAATAATCAGAAAATAAACTTTAAATAAACTATTTTTTTCATCAAATGGGATTACCACACCTCTTTAACTTTAGTCTGTGGCCAAATTAAGGTGAGTAGAGACCAGGAAATGAATGGTCAATGTTTAGACTCCAGGCTTCCCAGATGCCTCCCTTGAAATCCATTGATAAGAAGATTGTTTCAGAGACACGTCGCCAAATAACCAGCTATCCTGTCATGTGCCTGCCATAGGGGAGCTGAATTGTAATTCCGCAGATGTGTACATTTCCACTTATCTTAGGTTGCCACGATATTTTGATGAAAACAGTAAGTAACTATAAATTGGAGCTAGTTTCTCAAATGGTGTTTTGGCCCTTTCTTGGTTCAGGGGTACTAAAACTAAGTAAGGCAGCAGGATAAATCAGAGTGAGTGTAAACCTGTCTGTGGACTGTGTGCGTATGTTAATTTCCCTAATGTGAATTACAGGGGCAAGGAGGATTCCCTGGAGAAGGTGGAGCTAAGGTACCTGGTACTTCATTCTAACTGAGATCAATCGGGAGTATCCTGGAGTTAGGAAGTGTCTCATAGGAGAATAGAAGGATAGTTCATTATAAATGAATGAAAAGAAACCTTTCTGGGGGAAAGAAGGGAAGAAAGAAACTGGCCTCTTTAAAAAAAAAATTTCAGTTCTAGTTTTTTAATTTGTAGGCAGAGAAAGAAATCATCCTTATTTTTTTTCTCCTCACATGTACTCCTCCCCCTTTATCATATGTACTTTCTTCTTTGCTCAAAGGAAAGTAAAATGTAAGGAAAACTAAAGTTACCTGATTTCACCTGGCTCAGTTTTCCCAATGCATTTATAAATCACCTTCAGATAGTAAGTGAGCAAGGATGTCCCTCTACCTTAAGGTTTCCACTTTCGCTAGAAGTGTTTACTAGGTCAATAAATACCAGGTCCTGGGAGAGGGTCAGGGGACAAAATGAAGGGAACAGTTCATGTCTCCCAGCAGGCTGGGCTCTAGCCAGAGAGACAGAAATGGAAAACAGTGAGGATGCCATGAGTTGGGAAAATGAGGGTGATTGGGAATACGCTTCAAAGAAAGCTGTTAAAGATAAAAATATGTGTGAAATATGTCTTCATGTTGGGATCAGTTTAAAGACATGCTGAAATATATCTGTTCGATTTTACTAACCATGTTATTATATTCCTCTGAACTTATTTAGGGTGAGATTGGGGACCCAGGTGGCCCAGGAGAAACCGGACCCCAGGGGGCAAGAGGCAGGATGGTAAGCTGCTTGGGCGATGAGGCCGTGTAACCCCCGTTACTCTGGGGAGACCCTTCCCATGTTTTTACGGTCATTTTTGAGTTGTCACTGTTCTCAAAGACTTGTGAAATGGGTGTATTTTTTGTTAAGGCAAACTTGGGGAAGGGAACTCACCCTTCAAGGCCTGCAAGAAGGCAACGGACTGTTTGCTTTTAGTGAACAAGTTCATCTGTTCTGGCTGCAGGTCCCACCCTTAACACTAGAAAAAAGAACTTTTTTAAGGAACCCTTGTGATCCAAAAGTTTTGTGCTGCCAAAATATAAGTTTAATCCTGTTTCCCTGGCAGGTTTCCTGCAACCCAATGCCCACCGACTACTTGTCTTCTCTACTAGGTTTAGTTAGACTCTGTTTAATGCAGTGTATCCTGAAAGGGCCTCTCCTTACTTAGCTCAAGAGAGTATCTCTTGAGCTTTGTGAGAAAGTTTCTGTTTATTATGTGGCTGCAAATGTCCTTATTTTTCCATGAAAAGGCTTATATATTGCTTAATGCTTTGCATCACTTAGAATAAACACGAGACTCCAGTACATCTCATAGGCCTCAGCGTCCTCAGGTTCCATTGGGTTCAGAGTGGAGTTTTGCATTTGTTGACGCTTTAGGTATCTTCTGCTGTGTATAAGTGAAATGTCTACTTGATAAGAGACGCAGTCTTATGGTAATTGTCTCTCCATACCTTCACTGTCTCGTCAGAACGGCTCTGGTGACGTAAACTGATCTGAACAGTGTCAGTTATCAGGAAAAGAAAAACACGGTGTCTGATAAAACTTGGTGCTTGAGGTGGTTTTCCAATTTTGTCATCATGGTTAAGTTTATTTTCATCTTTTTTTTTTTTTTTTTTTTACTATGTTCAACAAGAACTTATGTGGGTACAAAATAAACTTTCTTTCCCTGCACCATGCTTCCCCCAGGAGGACTCTTCCCAGCTACAATTCTTTTCCTCATACGTGTTTTTGCATGGCTATCCTTTAACGTTATGCTCTAAAATAAAATAAGAAAGATGAAGACTGGTATAATTAGGAACATAACTGGAAGAGACTTTCCAATTAATCCAGAAATCATCTCCACTGAAATCTCTCTGGATCCTGTCCCTTGGCTGGCTAATGAAACGCTTTACTCTTGAACGCTGGAAGCCGCTAACGAGTTGAGCTGTTTGTTGGGTTCCCTCCCCACAATTACACAATAATCATTTTTAAAAACAATGAACTAATGGGAAACATATAAACATTCCCTCTTGGCTTTAGTTACTTGAGGTTTTTTTCCCCACCTTGAACAATTTATCACTGCAACTTGCTTATCTCACCTGTCACATGGCCTTTTCCACACCTACGCGGATATTCTTGAGCTTGAACTTGAAGTTTAGACACTGACACCTTCCAGGTTTTCCCTCTGAAAGAGCCGAAGTTCCTTTTGGAGACTTTGGCGAAGCTGTTTTGAGTACCTCTCTAGTTTCCTTGGGATTGCTACATTCCTGGTTTAAGTTTTCCATGTCTTCCTCCACCGTGCTTCTTTACCCCCAACTGAAACATTCTTTTTAAATTTGCCATGATATTTCACCTGACTTCTTTTGTGTATATGTGTATGTTTGTATGTATTTATATTTTTTATCAACTTTACACATGCATGTACTTTAAGGGAGGGTTTCTCAGCCTCAGTACCATTGACACTTTGGGCTAAATTCTGTGTTGTGAGGGCATCTTACGCTTTGTAAGACAGTTAAAGCACAGTGGCCAGTAGCTGTCAACGTCAGCTACTTCCCTCTCGCTCCACCACCACTGTGACAGGCAACATCATTTCCAGACATTGTCCGGTGGGGAGGGCAGTACAAAATTCTCCCCGGTTGAGAAGCACTGGTTTAAAGAGTCACATAATTTCCCAGGTGTGTTATGAAAAATAATGGTCGCTCTACCCCTTACCTCTTCTCTCCTATTTTCCAGGGTGTCTTTTTGTTATGGTTTCTGGGAGATTTTTTGACATTATTTTACAATGCTCCTCTTATTTGTAATTTTCAAGAGCTCATTTTTGGTCTCTGAATATTCTGATTTCATACTATCCTGTTCTTGTTTCATGGCTGGAACATCTTCTCTTATCCCTTGGAGAATACAAATTTTTATTTTTAGTCTTCTTTGCCCAGCATAGTCTGTTCCCTGCAGTTTGATCTTTCTATTTTGCTCCTTCCCTCGTGTGCGGGAATGGACTGTCCCTTCCGACTTAAGAACTGAGGCCAAAAGGCTGACTGGAAGCCCTGCAGACATGGGCGGAGCCAGTCCACTCCCAGCCTCCCTGAAGAGTGGTCTGGCTGCAGTCCATACCTCGTGAGCCTCTGATGGCCGTACTGTTAGGCCTGTCTGTCTTTGTCTAGTCAGACCCCGGAGAAGTTTCTTTCAGTTTCCCTCCTGAGGGTGACGGTCGGGCTGCCAGCTTTGGGGAACACATGGAGAGGAAAGCTGGGGGGTCTCACAGCCTCATTGAATTTCCTTGTACCAGGATGGTGTTCCCTCATGCCAACACCGTGGTTTCTCAGTCTGCTGTTAGGCTGAAAGAAGGGACACTCACCCAGCTGTAGAGCCTGGGTATGGATTTGGGGATGCGTGCTCTCCTTTCAGCCAATCCCCTTATTCAGCCTCTCCCCTTCACCTCCCTCTAGAGGTACCTGGTACTGTCAATTCCCAGCCCTCTGGGAACATGTTAGAAAAATACATGGGGGTTCTTGTTCGCCTGCTGATAGCTTAGGGTCCAGCTTTTTCAGAACTAATAAGTCATTTAACACTTCCACATCTGTGTCCCAGCCTTTGAAGGTTTATGGCTATTGTCTCCTTTCTCATTCTACCCATCAATGGTTTTTTGTTTGGGGTTTTTTATTTTTGCTTTAAAAAAAAAACTACTTACTATCATGTTAATAAGACATTGAGAAGGAATCAAAGTAAATTTATATGTTCAATGTGCCATTTTTCCCCAGATCTTCTAAATAAAGCATGATCAGTGAGTTCTGTTCTCACTTGACGCAGCACACAGAGGAGCACCCAGAGGGCACCAGTCGCCACTCACTGTTCCACAGGCAGTATTTTCACAGTTTAGTTGATTTTAAACAGCTTCATTTTTATTCCTGTAAATGTTATAAACCTTGTAGCATTTTGAATGTGAACTGAGGAATATTGCCCAAATTTTTGAGTTAAATTGTAGTTTTCTTCATGATAAATTATATTGTTTTTTTTTTACAATTTATTTTATTTTAGTATCATTAACCTACAATTACATGAGCAATATTGTGATGATTAAACTACCCCCTTCATCAGGTCCCCCCCACCAACCCTATTACAGTCACTGTCCATCAGTGTAGTGAGATGAGAATCACTACTTGTCTTCTCTGAGCTGTACAGTCCCCCCCCGTGCCTCCCCACCCTATGTCTGCCAATCGTAATGCCCCTTTTACCCTCTTATCCCTCCCTTCCCGCCCTTCTTCCCCAGTCCCTTTCCCTTTGGTAACTGTTAGTCCATTCTTGGGTTCTGTGAGTCTGCTGCTGTTTTGTTCCTTCAGCTTTTTTTTTGTTTGTTTGTTATTGTTGTTGTTGTTCTTTGTTCTTATATTCCACATATGAGTGAGATCATTTGGTACTTGTCTTTTTCGGCCTGGCTTATTTCACTGAGCATAATACCCTCCCAACTCCATCCATGTTGTTGCAAATGGTAGGATTTGTTTTTTTCTTATGGCTGAATAATATTCCATTGTGTATATGTACCACATCTTCTTAATCCATTCATCTACTGATGGGCACTTAGGTTGCTTCCATTTCTTGGCTATTGTAAATAGTGCTGCAATAAACATAGGGGTACATCTGTCTTTTTGAAACTGGGCTGCTGCATTCTTGGGGTAAATTCCTAGGAGTGGGATTCCTGGGTCATATGGTATTTCTATTTTGAGTTTTTTGAGGAACCTCCATACTGCTTTCCACAATGGTTGAACTAATTTGCATTCCCACCAGCAGTGTAGGAGGGTTCCCCTCTCTCCACATCCTCGCCAACATTTGTTGTTGTTTGTGTTTTGGATGTTGGCCATCCTCACTGGTGTGAGGTGATATCTCATTGTGGTTTTTGATAAATTATATTGTTAAGAGCACATGGAGAAATGCCTGGCATGAGGGGTAAACAACTGTTGTTTCATTACTGCTGTTATGCCCCCTCCCACTACAGATATTTCTAGCCAAAAGTTAAGTGTTTTCTTATTGTTGTCATTTCAAGTTTTGTTTTTCTGGGTCTTTTGCACATTTTTCAGTTTTGTCACTTACCATCTCACTTCAATAAAAATATCTCCCTTGGCCCAGCAATTCCAGCTCTAGCAATCTTCCCTAAGGGAATCGTCAGGATCGGAAACTTAACTGCCAGCAATAAAAGACTGATTCAGTAAATCATGGTACATCCATGTGAGGGAGGCTGTGCAGCTGTGAAAAGTGACTTGCCAGACAATATTTAATAACATGAAAGTTTCCCGATATATAATGAGATTAAAAGTCAATAGGAAAAGTATAAAATTATATTTTAAAAGAATAGAGTTTCCTGATATGCATATACATTTATCAATTTATATATGTATATATTATATATATATATACACACATCCAAACAATAGATAAATGAAAGACTAGAAGACACCAAAATGTTAACAAGAATTATTTGGGAAAGGAGGGATTTCTGAAGATTTTTTCCTTCTGTGTGCTTTCTTGGCAGTCTTTCAATTTTCTAAGATGAAAGTGTATTGCCTTTGAAATTTAAAACATACCCATAAACATACATATACTTATAAGTATAATTCTAAAATAAATAAATTCTTCTTTGAGATATCTGCTGGGCTTCCAGGAGAGCTGGGATTCCCCGGAGAACCAGGACCTGCTGGGCGTAAGGTAAGTTGAAAAGCTATAAATCGCACCAGATCTTTTTCCAAATAAGTCAGTGCATGGAGTCTTCATCGTCCAAGTGTGCACACTTTCTATCTTCGCAGCTTGGCAATTATCTCCACTATTTTTCTATGTTTATGTGCTCAGAGAGAAGAGGAAAATAATTGCGGATAAAATATCAGTTTACATTTTCTGGGAGGTAGGAGGAATTGAGGGAGGAAATGGAAAATATTAGACTAAAGTGAGATGTCTCAATTACCAGTAAATTTTATTCATCTGTCCAATCCGTGTTCCCGTCTTATATTCAGGAAGTGATTGGTGAACAAATGAAAGGGAGAGGAAATTAGTAAATAAGGAGTAAATGATCCAGGCGCACCCACGGGGACTCACCTGCCCCAGGAGTCTGGGTGGGCCGCCTCGGGG
>JAQQAC010004778.1:3842392-3870190 GCA_029783875.1 Phataginus tricuspis | reverse complement strand
TGGGCCGCCTCGGGGGCTCACCTGCCCCAGGAGTCTGGGTGGGCCGCATCGCAGTTTTCCTTGGTGTCTCTGACAGAAGCCAGACTCTTCCTGTTCCAGAGACAGGATTGAAGGCATGAAATTGAAACCAATTCTACTTGGTTCTTTCAATCCCCAACCAGAAATACACATATACACATACACATACACGCACATACTCACTGTGGAAAGACAGTTGGAATTGCCTTTCCAGATGCTCGGTTTGAGCCTGGTCCCTTTGTCCCCTACCAGTGATGGGGACTGACGAAGGGTCAGCTCAGCTGCTGCCCAGCTGCTGAGGCAAAGCCCGAGGCTGAGGAAGTCCACACCTCAGCCTTACCTGATTCTCAGCCTTCCACGTGCCCCAGGGCTCTCCACGCCAGTGTCAAGTGGACAGCTATGTCTTTCAATTCTGGAAGACCCTTGTTGTCCAAAGATGGGGCTGCAGGAAAGGGGTCTTGGGAGGGTGGTGTGTATCAAGCTTGCTGCCTAGAGTTTGTTCCCTAAGAATGTTACTCGTAACTCAGTGCCGAGGATGCTACATGTCTTTTTTCCCTCTTCAAAGTCCCACTTTCTATTCAAAGTCTCACTTTCTCAAGGTAATGTTGGTGTAAATTCTGGCTACTGATGTGTGTGTCCAGCACAGTGAAACTACATTTTTTGTTTGTTTCCCTAGGGTGTGAAAGGGGCCAAAGGATTGGCTTCATTTTCTGTATGTATCTCCTGACCCCAAGAGAATGCTCTAGGCATTCCATTAAATTTATGTATTTTTAAACTTCAAGACCTGGCAATCTGTTGGTTAATTCTTTTGGTTTTATTTTTAACCTGCAGGCATGCGAGCTCATTCAGTATTTACAGGACCACAGTCGTAAGTACCCTGCTTAAGGCAATCACCTAGGTCACCAGCATTCACAGAAGGAAAGCAGTGTGCTCTGCATTCAGAATTGAGACGATGTACTGGTCAGTCTCTTGCAATTAGAGATGTCACTGCATACATTCTGAATCAGCATAGACTGGTGATTATTAACTCCTTCTCTGACTGCCAACTTATATGTTGGCAACCGTTCCAGGCACTGAATAATGATATATCCTGTGCTTTTGATCTAGGGAAGATTGAGATATGAGGTGAGGACTCTCCTGATGCTGAAATCGAGCAGTGGAGAGTCAGACTGAAAGTTTAAAGTGATTATTAATACCTGACAACAACTGCCAGGATTGCATTCACCTGGTATGGAAAGAGCTGTGACAGCGGGGCGTCCTCGTGGCCGGGAGCCCTGACTGTGGTCATTGTTTACCCCTCCTTTCCGGGAAGGCTTTCTTGATTTGCGTGTAAGATTATTCATTCTGCCTAGGTACCTTCTTTCTCTCTCAGTTTAAAAGCCAAAAGCCTTTTGGTTTGGAAAATGCTCTTTTGAATTTGCTCTAAGACCATTACGGCAGCTTTTTCTATCAGAGTATGTTAGCACTGTTGAAGGAATTCCATGTACAAGATGAGGAGAGAGTCAACTATTTAATGTTCATCTACAAATGGGTAACGGCTTACCAGGTAAACACTGTACCTGAAAAGAATGTTGAGAATCCCCTCAAGGTATGTGGGGGAGATAAATAGGCAAATTAGAGCTCATTTCTGTATAGAGTATTAGTTTCAAAGACACAGACTTTTAAAAGCTTTAATGCACTATGGATCCTAACTCTGTCTTTTTGTAGCAGGATGGAACCATCCATGGTGGGAATTGAATACCTACATTTGGTCATGAAGATTAATTGATCTGGGGCTGAATTAGTGCATGGGAGCACATCTCTGACGTGGGAGCCACGGGGGCTATAATGACTCTAGGACAGACACAAGTGTGATGAGGCCTGGTCTTTTCAGACTTGAGGGTCTCAATGCAAAAATTGCAAATCTGTAAGTAGGTACAAAATTCTCTCAAAAGTGTCATTTAGAACAAGAAAGGAAATCATAACCAATGACTTCTGCATATTACAAAAGTACATGCTCATGTGAACACACGGCTGGTGCCCTTTTCAGACCTTGCGAGGGACCCCTGCCAATGAGAGGGCGAAAGCAGTGCTGTCCAATAGAATTCCCTGTGGTGGTGATGTGTCTCCTTGCACGGGGACCAGCAGCCACTAGCCACATGTGACACTGAGTCCTGGAAAGGTGATTCATGCATCTGAGAAGCTGAGTTTATTTACTTTTAATTAATTTAAATTTAAATACATGTGGCTAGTGGCTTCCATATTGGAGAGTGCAGATCTTATTTGCTTCAGAGTAAATTCACCTCGTGTTTACATATGCACACACACACAAATGCGCATATATACACTCTTATGCATATGTATGTCTGTATCATTGATAGCTATAGATCTTTACATGGGGAAAAGTTAGAGTACAGAGAGGTTAGGACCTTTCAACTTTCCAAATTCACACCTCTATGCAAATAATGTTCTCCCCAAGCAAAGGTTCTTCCCTCTGATAGAGGCTGCAGGCTGCTGATTCATGGCTGTATATTGCCCCACTTCTCCCCTCTCATTCCCTGTGGAAGGGACAGTGTTTCACCACGATGCTGGGCTCCGTGTGCATTTTCTGCAAACCGTGTGTCTGGCCTTGATGTTTGAGTCGCCTGCAGCCCCCACAGGGCAGAGCCTCCGCGGCCGCGCCTCTCCCTCCCAGCACTGTTCTACTACCAAAACAGTAACCCAATCTTCTTTGTTCTTCTTCCCCAGCCGGCGGACACGGTGAGTAATCTTTATTTACAGCATATTATAAGCAAGCTCCCAAATGCTGCACTTCTGGAAAGATGACTTAGAACAATGTGTTGCCTGCCAGATGATATAAATTTTATCTGCACTCTCTGCTGCCTCACGCTGGTAGCCCAGACCTGCCGCCAGTAAATCACTCTGCTTTAGCTGTTTCTCCACCAAGTGGTTTGATTTCTAATTAATATTTCAGTGACTAGCATTATCACCTTCTTTACCATTCGACTTTTTGTAATACCTCTTCTCCCCCGCTTTGCTTTCTCTCTCTTTTTCTCCTATTGTGTCTGTAGTCTAGTGGCCCGGAATAGACAGTAAAGGCGGCAGATGAAAAGGAAGAATGATAGACAGCCTGTGAGCTGGGTGTGTAGCCCTGATGGTAACGGGGCTCATGCCTGCTGTTAATCACCAAGTCAGCTTCACATCTTTCTGTGCCTGTTTTTAAGTATTTTACAAACACTGATTACGTGATGTTTTTGTATAAACCTATCACCACCCTCTTAGACCTTTACACTCTTACACCTTTTGGGTAAACACATCAATCCATGCCCCTCTTTGCTTATTCACTCAATCAATAAAAATTTATTAAAAGTCAGTTATGTGGCAGTCTCTGTCCCAGGCCCCGGGGACACAAGGCTGAGTAAGAGAGACACAATTCCTGTCTTCAGAGGCTTTCATTCTAGTGCAAGACCCAGATATCAAACAATAACTTAGAGAATTACAGAATCCTATAGCTGCTGTGAAAGAAAGGAGAAGACCCTCCATCGCAGAGTAATGTTCACCTGGGGAGGGGAGAAATGCTTTTGGAGGACGGGCTCTGCTTTGACGCTATGAGCCCACACTCTGGACTGAAGATGAAAAGATGTCTCTTTGCAAGCGCCAGGCAGAGACCTGCCGCAGGAAGGCCATGGCGCCGAGCAGGCCTCCACGCCTTCTAGGAGCGGCTGGAGCCCAGTCTGACCGAGGCGTCGTGAGGCGGGGGGTCTGGCATGTGAAGAAAGGCACAAGTCTGGAGGTGCCAGATCAGCCTGGGCCTTGTAGGTCATGATAAAGAGGCTGGGTGTGTGCACGCTGGAACGGGAGGACTTTAAAGAGTTTATTGAAAGTGTTGAGGGGAAGAACATGGGCCGCTAAACGGCTTCTGAAAGTGTGCGCAGGCCAAGTGGAAGAGTGACGCGCAGGGGGTGGTTTACCTTCCGCTGCCCCATCACCATCGGCTCCACGCCAGTAGCACCATCAGTGTACAGGGCCACAGAGCCGCACTAGGTCTGCGGTGGCAACCCTTGCCTCCAGGAGGGCCACCTGGGTGCCCCTGAATCCAGCCCGGTGCTCTTCGGAATCTCGGGGTTCGGTTAGGTTGCTGGATTTCAGAACGTGTGTTTTGCATGTTGAATTAGTCCTTACGTGTTTTTTCCTGAAAACTTGAGTTTTTCATATCTTAAGCCAGCGCTGTCTTTTTCTCCTTCCCTTTATCTCTACAATACATCTGAAGCTTCACCATTGCTGTTAACACATGCAGATAACAGCCCAAACAAAAAGCCCGCAGAACTATGTTCACATCTGGTCATAATTTCCCTCTCTTTTTATCGTAAAATCTACATGACCTCAGTCATTTAAAACATATCTCCTCACCCCTCTAAATTAGAGGCTAATAATTTATGTCCTGTCTCCACCGAGGTGCAGTTTTATTTGGGGTTGAATGATTTACTCTACTGGTCCTTTTGCCCGGGAAGGTCAGAGCGCAGAGCCCGAGGGAGATGATCCTCCAGAACTAGGCCGGGGCAGGGCCCAGCTGGGTGCACGGAGGCGTCCCCCTGCGCCGGCCGGGGTCGGAGGCCCTGAGCTCCCTGGGAGGGGCAGGTGCGCCTCATGCTGCCCGCATTACCTCCGACTCTGACGTGCCAGGCACTCCTCCATGGGAAGCACATCGCTGGTATTTCCTTTTACCAACCCACATCTCAGCACCAGGCATCTCACCCATTACTAAACTTTTCTTCTTCCTGTACCTGTTTTGCAAAGAGCCGCGTCTGTTTGGGTCTTTTCCATTCAGTGCACATTATTAGGTCCCTGACAGACGGCAGGGGCCAATAACACGGCCGATCAGGAGAGACGGTCCCCGTCTCTGCGCTTCGTAAATTAGTGGGAGAGGCAAACACTAATCAATCGGGTAATCAGACAGATACAAATTGCCAGCTAGGATAAGAGCAGGTACTGAGATTAGAATGGATGAATTGGGATCAGTGAATAAATCTGAGCTTAACACTTACATCCCAGTTCAATGATCATAATTCCAAGTTTCTGTAGTGATACAACATATTCATTGGCTACACTTGAGGTTTCCTCATTCTTTAAGTGGTAAGCAATGAAAAAGTCCATTATGATAATTAGAATAGTCGCAGCCAGCATTAATTGAGCATCTACTGCGTGCCAGGCCCTGCTTTACCTGTGTTGATTTATTTAATCCTCAGCACAGGGCTGTGCAGTGGGTAGGTCAGACGAGCAAAGTGGCACAGACAGGGTAAGTCACTGGGGTAAGCTTGCCTGGGTAGCCGAGGTGCGAACTCCTGCCCTGTCTGCATCAATGGCATGTGCCAGGTGTTTTCCAGTCTTTCCAAAATTACCAGCAGAGCTTCCACACCCATTCCTTTTTAACCCATTACATTTCCTCATTAAGTTTAGTTTATAAAGCATGCTATATATTAATAATTACATATATTATAACTATACATTTTAAAGCCTATTATACATTAAGTTGAAATATATATGCTGAGTAAAGTTCCGGTAACAAACATGATAGCATTGATCCAGTCTCTGTAAGTAAAAGAGTATATTCATGAGCTCTTTACTATTTAGAAGGAATTTAGTAATTAATTTACCAATTTAATTAAAATGCAAATTGACTTATAGACTTTTTCTTGTCTTTATTGAAAGTGAAAATTTGGTTTTTAAAATAGTATTTTTCAATATTCAATATTTAAATATCTAATATTTAAAGTGCTTATTTTAATATTTAAGTTATTCATACTTAATTTTGTAAAGATTACGTATTTGAACATCTAACATTTAAAATTGCTTTGCTTTCTGTGTCTTTTTTTTATTTTCAAGTAAGCACGCCACATGCTAAGGAGCATACTCTTGCCTTTTAGGAAAACCAGAATGCCCAGTGCACCCTACAGAGCTGGTGTTTGTCTTAGACCAGTCCCGGGACGTCACAGAGCAAGAGTTTGAGCGGATGAAGGAGATGATGTCTTCCCTGGTGAGGGGTGTCAGGGTCCGGGAGAGCAGCTGCCCTGTGGGCGCGCGCATCGCCGTCCTCTCCTACGGCTCCCACACCAGGCACCTCATCCGCTTCTCGGATGCCTACAAGAAAAGCCAGCTTCTTAGGGAGATGGAAGCTATTCCTTACGAGAGGTCCTCAGACAGCAGGGAGATCGGCAAAGCCATGAGGTTTATTTCAAGGAATGTCTTCAAGCGCACGCTTCCAGGGCCTCACGCAAGAAGGATTGCCACGTTCTTCAGCAGCGGTCAGTCCGCCGATGTCCACTCCATCGCCATGGCCTCCATGGAATTCAGCGCCCTTGACATTGTCCCGGTGGTGATCGCTTTCAGCAATGTGCCCTCCGTCAAGCGCGCGTTTGCGGTAAGAGGGTTGAGCCTTTCACACAGGATTTTTTTTTTGCTTATCCTCAGAAGCCTCGGTAATAAAAGTATAGAACTACACTATTTATGTACCAGGACCATGCCGAGCCCTGTATATGCGTTGCCATGCCCAGTTCCCACCAGTAGTAAGTACAGGGTAGGTGTAAGTCTTCCTCCCTGTGTATCTGTGAGAAAACAGCCTGCAGAAGTTATACGCCCACATTCACGTGGTTAAGAAGTGGCAATGTCTGGACTAGACCCCAGTTTTGCTATTCTAGTGCTTCTCCAAGGAGTTGTGTGAGTTGCGTCTGGGTATAAAGATATTAAATTAGGAAGGCTTAGGGAGCATTCCTGGATGTCACTTATGTGGCCGGAGTAATACTCATTGCTGTATAGTGAAAACCAGCTGACTGATTTTATAACTTCACCAACATTTGTATATGCTGGGCAATGATCACCACAATAAGTCTAGTTAACATCCATCATCACACAAAGTCACAAAATATTTTTTGTGTGATAGGAATTTTTCAGTTTTACTCTTAGCAACTTTCAAATATGCAACAGAGCCTTAACTGTAATCATTATACTGTATGTTACATCCCCATGACTTGCTCATTTTACTCCGGAAATTTGTATCTTTCGGCCCCTTCACCCTCTCACCCATCCCCCCATCCTCTTCCTCTGGCAACCACTCTGTTCTCTGTATGAGCTCAGGTTTGGGTTTTGTTTTGTCTTTGTTTTTAGACCCCACATATAAGTGAGGTTGTATGGGACTTGTCTTCCTCTGTCTAACTTACTTTAATTAACGTAATGCCCTCAAGTTTCATTCATTTTGTTGCAGATGGAAATATTCCATTCTTTTGAATGGCCGAGTAATATTCCATTCTTTTGAATGGCTGAGTAATATTCCATTGTGCACACGCACCATGATTTCTTTACCTGCTTATCTATCAGTGGACACATAGGTGGTTTCCATGCCTTGGCTTTTGCAAATAATCCTGCAATAAATGTATAGGTGCATATATCTTTTCATATTGGGGATTTTGTTTTCTAAGGGTAAATACCCAGAAGTTGAACTACTGGGTTGTTATGGTGTTTGTATCTTTAATTTTTTGAGAAAGCTCCATACTGTTTTCCATAGTGGCTGCCCCAGTTTACATTCCCACCCACAGTAAACGAAGGTTCCCTTTTCTCCACATCCTCCCCAGCACTTGTTATTTCCTGTCTAATTGATATTAGCCATCCTGACCTTTCAGACACCCTGTCAGTAGTGGCGCCGTGGCAGGGTTCCCTTATAAAAGAACAGTCACCTCTGTTGGCCCCAGATGTGGAAACCATGGAGAGGGGACCAAGCAACAGCAAAGGGACATTGGAAATGCAGCCCGAACACAAAGGCCAGGCACCTGAAAACCCTTTCAGAGAAAAAGGAAAATAAGATACAACAGAGTCACTGGCTTCAGTGTGTGAGAAATCTGCTGGGGAAAACCAGCCAGCTCAATCCAACTTGGCAAAACCTCCTATCAGACAAACCAGGGGTGAGGGCAGTCGGGACTTCAGGCAGGATTTAGGTGAGAGCAGTCTGAAGGCAAAACGGGCTTACTGTTGCCTTGGACTGAATGGCCGAGTGCAGGTGGTCAGGATGTCACCTTTTCCAGAAGGCCTTTTCTAGGGGTGGTCACATGCCTGTCAAGCTGACTCCAGTCTGTCTGTCCTGGACTCATGGCCTTTCGAGGCCCTTTCCAGAGCCATAATTTTCTGTGAAGATGTTAAAACAAGCAAAACAGTGTGGAAATAGAGAGCTTGTCTGTTAGACATGGAAAGCAGTGCCTGTTCCGCAGAGCTGTTGTGAAGATGAAGCAGTGTGAGGCTGAGCAACAGCCTCAAGGCCGTAGTAAGCATTCAAGAACGGCAGCTCTCGTTTTAATCAATACTGTTCTCATTCATTTGCCGGATGCTGAACTAAAATCTGTTTAACAATATTAAGTCTAGGTTGTAAGGGAGCTGACACTGTGCTTAGCATCACTGAAGTAATTCAAAATTATGCAAACGAACAGACTGATTTATGAGGCTCAGAAAAGAAAATGTATGTCAATTAGGAATATGAGCCAGCAGGCTATGCAAATGTGGTGGTCATGAGTCTTGGCAGCTGAAAAACTCTAAGAGTCCTCATCATTCCCTTGTTTATTGAGAGCTCCCACTGTCTCTCGGCTTTATTTAGTCACAAAATGAGGCAACTTAATATCCTAATGCAAATAATTGATGGCACTCGTGATGTACACTTAAACGGACACAATTCCACCACCCACTTAAAAGTACGTGCACAGCATATAACTTCAGAAAATGTATCTTGTTGGTCTTTTTAAAGCTTTTAAATGTTAACAATCTCACTTACAGATTTTACCCAAATCACCTAAAGACTCTTAGCATCTCTCTTGAAGGGGTTCATCTCAAAAGAGCACCAGTGAAGATTCAGGTTCTAGACAGTGACCCTCATAAATCTGAACATTGGCTCCAAACTCCCTTGGACAAGGAAGAGTTAGGGATGCACACAGAGGTCAGAACTGGTCTCAAGGTTCATTCAGCCAACAAATGTTTAATGAGCATCTCATATACCAGATGCTGTCCTAGGCTCTGGGGACACAATGGTAAAATAGAAAACCAAAAGGCCCGCCCTCAAGGAGCTGCCTTTAGAGGATGGAACTAAGCAGGGCTGTCTAGATGGGCTCAGAACAGAAGCATGTGATGTTGGTGAGGACCCAATACGCGGCATTGCAGAAGAGGAATTATGTTACTACTACATTTACCTCTTTTTCTTTCTTCTGTCCATTCTCTTCAGTTGTGCTTACCTGCACTTAAACAGCTGTTTATTAGTATTTTATGGAACAGAACTAAAAAATTTAATGCCAATGAATTTTGATTTGGGTGCCATGTTTTAAAACTCCAGTTTGTTTCATAATTATCATGACTTTCTAAATCTCAGTTTATCTGAGAGTTTAGCACTCCATTGTGAAATCTGGGACCCAGATATACATGGCTGGACTCCGAAGCAGCTGTTTGGACAACATGGGCTGGTTTCCCATGTTCCATGGCAAACGGGCTGTGATCACTGTCTTGGACGTTCTCCATGATGGTAGGAAGCTGAGTGATGCGCTGTTCACCCTTCCTAAGCGGAAGGCCATTTCTGACTGGGAAGAAACCCCAGTCTCAGCTTTGTTTTGTCCCTAGGGTTTTCCTTCTAAACTTGTTTGGCAAGTATCTCTTTCTTCTGGTGAAATTTTCCTAGCTGCACATGAAGAATTCTAAAATAGACTGGATCATCCTTTCTACTGTAGTGATAAGAAACAGTTCTTTTTTAATGAGCCTAATTTTGAAAAATGTTACTCTCCTGCTTAGCATTGCAGATGAGAAAAACATAAAGTGTAATTATTTGGCATTATAGGTTATTCTTGTAAATGGACACAGAGCTGAAGTGTGGGGGTGGATATTAATGGGAAACATCAGCACTTTGATCACCAACCTTTTTATTTTTAAAAGGATCTCCTTTGATAATACAGAATTATCTGAAGAAAGATGATTATATATAATATTAATTGTATCTTTTCTCAAACGCACCAATTTATGGAGCCTCAGGATGTTTAGAAAAGAAAGAACAAGGTATCTTCAGAACTATTTGCTTAATGCTTCCTATCACCCGTCTGTGGACTTCCGAGCTGTACTTTCACCTAAGCTGGTGCTTCTTTGAATCCACAAAGAAGTGAGAAGGGAACCACTGGACCCTTTTATTTTAAATCCCCGACTCACATTTAGCTTAAGGGATTTTCTATAATATGGTGGCTGTAGTTCCAGGGATGTGCCGTGAGATGAGTGATCTCTAAAAGCACATACACCCGACTTTATTGATTAGATTGCCTGAGGGGTGGGACGCCAGAAGAGCACAGACCCCCTGTGGGCTCCCCCAGCAAAGCAGTGCAGTAGAATCCACGAGAAGGAGGGTGTCAGGCTGACACCAGTGTGTTGATGTGCGATTAAATATGAAGCCGAGTTACCAACTAGAACCACCTCTAGCAATACGGAAGCTGTCACACTGTAGACACTCAGGACCCAAACTGATGGACTGCCCCTAGACGGCATCCGGGGGACACGGCCACAAACTAAGGTAGGACCCACTGACACGCAGTATGGTCCCAAAGGTAACTTATGCAGAAGATGGAAGGTGGGCCCTATTTGGGGAGAGCAAACTTTAAACTGGGGCCTCCTGTGTTCTGCCCTCTCTGAGCTCACTTTCCCTGTCTGGGAAGATGGTGTGACTGGATTACATGGTTTCTAAAATCTGTTCTGTGATTTTTTTTTCTGGATTCTGGTACTTGGCAATAACAAAGCCCTGTCCCCCCAGATGTCCCAGCTGGTCTGACCCATGCTGTCTGGTTTTGATTTCCCGATCGCTCGGCACAATCCAGATGAAGTCAGGCACCATTCCCTTGAAACACAGCCCACATGCCTCTTAAAGCCAATAAAAATATAGCCTGATTGTTTCTGCTGGCATTTTAATCAAGAGATAAAACAGTGTTTACAGATCCAAGAACCCAGTTTAAGCTGCTCAAGTACACACACATACACACTCCAGGTGGATTTATTATAAGACTCAGTTATGGCTCGGGTGGCCTCTGGCTCTGAGTTCAGGTAAGCAGCCTCTGTTTACCCTGTGCTCACCTAGACACGATTCAGCATTTCTTCAAAGAACCGTGCGCACAAATAATCGGTGAGCAACGCAGGTTTTCCTGAAGGTGGTGAGGCAGCAGGAGAGGCACTGTTATGCAGAGCGCTGTGCTCCACTGCGCCACGTCCCCACGCGTGTCACACCACCCAGTCCCTTCACGGCCCTGCTCTCCCAGGCCCTGCCCTCTCGGCTCCCTCACCCCAGGACGCCCACCTTCACTGCTTTCCGTTTCCGCCCTCTCAGGCTCTTCCGGCACCACGCATTCCTTTCTCCATATAACAGCACCTGGACACTGAGCTACAAACTGCAGTCCCCATACACTCCCTCTGAGCGTCCCCTCTCACCCAAACGTATGAAGGCAAGCAGTGGTCTGCCAGGGAGGACTCCTCAGAGCACAGATCCCTCCATCTCTTACACACGGAACAGGTGGGCGGGAGCAGAGGTGAGCCCCAGGAGCGCCCCATTCCCGCCCATTTCCCTTGCTTCTCAGCCTGCAAGATGAAAGGTGGCCGCCTGCAGCTCCGCGCATGCTCACCGCCCACCAGGTGCCGCCAGCTCCTGGCCCAATGCGTTCAGATGCGCATCCCTGGGGCCATCCGCACTGCTTGTGGGAATGGGCTCACCCCATACACACCCAGACGCCCAAGGCCTACCCTATAAAGGATGGGAAGGAAACTTCCCAAGAAAGAGGGGATAAGCCGGCAGGACTCCCAGGGATATCGAATGCATCTGTCCCATCTCTTAGGCATTAGAAAGGATCAAAACTGCAATTTTTCTTCAGCTATCAATGATCTCCGAGTCAGGTGGCTGACAAGCTAACTATTCTTCCCTGTCGGAGCCTCCTTATCTTAACCTGCAGCCCCAGGCAGGTTAGTAACAATGGGGCCGCCTGAGAAAGTGTGGGAGTTGTCCTGCAGGGACTGCCTAGACAGGGTCTGCATGGGAAAGCCAGCTCCACGCCTGGCTCACAGTGGGGACTCGAACATGGGTGTAAAGCCTTTGATGTCACTTGGTTCTTGGGACTTGGGGTGGTGGTAGACATGGGGCGGGGGCTCTTATCCTCGTCCTTAAATGGCTTCTGTGTCCAACATCTTTTGACCCATCTGTTAACCTTTGAGTTTCCCACCTGTTAAAGGGGATGATAAACATGAGCATGAACTCACTGGATTGTAGAGATGATGGCAGGGAAGTGCGAGTGGTCCCTGCGGACCCATGCGGTGCCCACCCTGTGCCCGGCAGTGCCTCTCAAAGATGAACTCACTTCATGCCGGGTGGTAGCAGTGTGATTATTCCACTACAGGTGAGGAAACAGAGAAGCAAAGACACTTGTCCCACAGCCACAGGAGCGTGGGTGTCAGCCCGGGCTGTGCTCCAGGCACCCAGCACGGTGGGCCTCCCAGGACCACGTCAGGAGGAGAGCCCTGCTGGCTCCCACCTCGGTTCTCCGACCAGCCCTGGGAGGTTGCGTCAACCCCATCCACTAAGCTGTTCTCTCTCTTGCCTCTGCTGCTCGCAGCTGGACGACACCGGCTCATTCCAGACGATCATGGTTCCGCCTGGGGCCGACTACACGCCCGCGCTAGAGAGACTCCAGCAGTGCACTTTCTGCTACGGTAAGACCTACAGGGAGAACATAACGTGAGCCGGCCCGTTCAGCACCTTGAGACACTGCTGGCAGTGGCCTTGGGTGAATTTCCCAGGGGCTCTGGGCTCTCCTCTTCACACCGCATCGTCCAAAGATGGAGCCTCTCGGCAAAGCGAGCAGGGTCTCCTCGGAATCACAGCAGGAGGGTGACATTACAGGCTTCTCTGCTTCGTGCAGCTTCCTGGAAACAGTATATAGCCTGTCTCATTGCCAAGATTTTCATGCTGTAAATTATATTTATGTTTTCTAAATCGCAAATGTTCACAACCTCAAAAAAATGCTTTCCAGTAGAAGTGGAAGTTAGCAGAAATTCATGCATTTTTCACTGGGAAGAAGCTTCACAGACACCCAAATGTTAAGCATCAAAAAGATTTACTGTTTGTTTGCCCATTGTGTTTTATACACAGTCTGTACATCTAGCTAGATCTATATTTGAGTAATAATTTGAGTGTTCTCAGAATTATGAAGACAGTGGATGTCGCTGAGATTACTGGGGGGGGGTGTGACAGCCACCAGTTATCAAACATTCACTGTAAGCCATGCGCGGTTCTAACTGCCGTCCAGAGCATTGAGCATGGTGATGACGGTCGTTCATTCTTCAGCTACTGTGCTCACTGTGTTCCAAGTACTCTTCTGATTGTTTCATTCAGTCCATACGATTGCCCTAGAAATGTTGGAACTATGGTTACCCCATTTTACAGACGAGGCAAATGAAGCTTGGAGAGATGAGACAGTTGACTCAGAGCCTCACAGCCACATCAAGCCCAAGTAAATGGGCTTTAAAACACTTGCAATTTATGATGAGCAGATATTCTGTTATTCTGCTCCCTGAAATTCTATATTTGGCCTTGAAAAAAATGCTTTAATTTCTCTCCTTCTCCATCAACGAGACGCCAATGTTTATAAATGACATCCCAGGGAGGCGGCGACTAGGGGAGAGGTAGGATTTCTTACCAGCACCCTCTCCTCTTTGTCTCCTTTTCCCTCTAACCAATGTCCCTCCTCCTGCCCCCGAGCCCCCAGTGGCACAGGGTTGGTTAGGACCCTGGCGTTCCCACTCAGAGCAGTTCTCGGGCCAGTCATGCTGCGGGCAGAGGCCCCACCCTCTGAATTCCCAGCCCGCTTGCAGATGTGTCTCTCCCAGCAGCAGCAGTCAGAGCACACGTGTGACTGGGGATCGATTTTGGCCCCGTTTCTTGGCCTAAACCCTTGTTTGTCTCTTAGGCATATAGTGGAAGGTATTTTGGCTCGCATTGCCTGCAGTTAAAAAAAAAAAGACAAAACTGAGCAAACGGGCAGTCCGCTGTCCCTGATTTTAGAAACGGCCTTGCACGCAGGTGACTGTTCTGTCATCTGACCATTAAACAAAGCCATAAATTTGACTGGATTTCAATAAGGGCATAACTTGTTGAAAGCCACATCTTTACTGAGTCCATGAGCAAGACCAAAGTTAGGAAGTTGGCTGCATATCCCCAGGATCTGCATCCTGGTTATTAACCTTTTGTGTAATTGCTTTTATTTTCAACCCAGGCTCATATCTAAGTGCCAGCTGTTCACACTCATATCACTCCATTTCTTTCTTCCCTTTAGTGTTTAAAGAGGCATTCTCACCCTTAACCATCAACTATTACTGAAAACATAGGATTATAGACGTTAGCCCTGGAAGACTCCCTGAGTGAATCTGTCCAGCCTCCTAATCATACAGAAGTGAGGTCCAGTGGTGACTTGGGCAGGGACACAAGGCACTTCTGTTACTGGGTTGGCCTCCCCACTGCTGCACATGTAAAACACCAGTCACATGTAGAAACTTCTAGAAATACTTATATATGCTTTGGCAAGATGATTTTACTCTTCTACCCTCATTCTCTTCTGCAAACTTGGAAGATCAGCTGACCCCTAAGATCCTTCCATTTCCAATTTTTTTTTTATTCCTCTGAATATTCATTGTGGTCAGATCCAATCAAATTCTCTCTGTTTTTATACTACACATTTTTTGTTAAATGTGTATGATATGCCTACTTATCAAAATGACCTCATGTTTAATGAAATATGTAGTATTTATATTCATTTATTTGAGAGACAGGTATTGAGCTTTCAACTAATAAGCACTATGGAGAAACAAACATGACCAGTAGCTTTGTCCTTAATGTCTAAACACAGGCAAGCACTCAGTTACAAACCTTTATTTAAGTTGAAATAAAAGATGTGTTCATTTTCCACTCTTACTTTCTAAGCAGATTACTTTTCATAGTAGAATGGTAAGTGGAATAATAAGGGCCATTGGTCTAACCTGGGTATCGTCAACCTAGAGAGATGACTAGTTTCTGTGTCGTGATGCAGTGCTCTCAGAAGAGAGAGACTGTCTGCTTCAATCTGTATAAACTTAAAACACAGCCAAGATTCAACTTCTGCTGAAGTCAGCCTAATCTTTAAAAGTCAACCAGCATTAGTGACTAGACTCAGGTCACAGGCAGAGTATAAAATCTGTACTTTTTGGATATAGATGCAAACCTTATACTGGGAAGACTTCCTGTTGATATCACAGTCAGTTAGTAGCTACTTTAACATTAAATATTGTGCAGTTTCCAGTCATTGAAATATTTGAGATGCTGTCTCACCTTTTCTGCCCAGTTCTGTTTGGTAACCCTAAGTGACTTTTGGTCTACAGATGCATGCAACCCGGATTCTTCCTGTGAGCAAGCCACCCCGCCACCCCCCGTGCAGTCCTACATGGACGCTGCTTTCCTTCTGGACAGCTCCCGGCATGTGGGAAGTGCCGAGTTTGAAGACATGAGAGGCTTCCTGGGAGCACTGTTAGATCACTTTGAAGTCAGCCCAGAGCCCAAGACTTCTGTCGCTGGGGACCGGGTGGCCCTACTAAGCCATGCTCCCCCCAGCTTCCTACCCAACACTCAGAAGAGTCCTGTTAGAACCGAGTTCAACCTTACCACCTACAACAGTAAGCGCCTCATGAAGAGGCACGTGGAAGAATCAGTCCAACCACTGAATGGAGATGCCTTTGTCGGCCACGCCTTGCAGTGGACTCTGGACAATATCTTCTTACGTACACCCAATCTGAGAAGAAACAAAGTCATATTTGTGATATCTGCTGGGGAAACCAGTCACTTGGACAGGGAAACTTTAAAGAAAGAATCCTTGAGAGCCAAGTGTCAAGGTTATGCCCTGTTCGTGCTTTCCCTTGGCCCTGCCTGGAATGACAAGGAGCTGGAGGAGCTGGCCAGCCACCCTTTGGATCAACACTTGGTCCAGCTTGGCCGAGTTCATAAACCTGACCACAGATATGGCGTGAAGTTTGTGAAGTCCTTTATAAACTCCATCAGGCGTAAGTCATAAAATCTGTTAAGAGCACATTTGGTATTCCCAAGAGTAGAGTTGATGAGCTGACACGGATTCTTGGAAACCTCTGTCCTCACGGGCACGGCAGGGTCAGAAAGGAAAGTATGTAATCATGGATGTGGAGGGAGGAAACCTCTGATTCCTAAGCGTTTAATTTTCTGGCTCATCTTTTTTATTCCTCTGGTTGCTGTGGAGACACAGTCATAACAGGGAGCTGCTCACACATCTGTCTGCCTGGAGCAGTATAGTTGTGGGGTATGAAGCCATAGCCAGGACTTTAGCTGCTGGGTAAAACCCTTCCGTGTAACATTAACACACTGCCCTTTGATGGAAAGTTTCACCAGTTAACATGCCAAAAAAGAGAGCCAAAGAAAAATTCAGCAGTTCTTTGGCTTTGCTTTTACAAGTTACAAAGGCAGAGTTTGAAGCATTAGGAGACACCATTTTACCTGTCAGGAGGAGAGACACATCCCTGCAAAAGTTTCCCAGCCTCGTTAATGGCTTTTTATGAGGCCAATAATTAGTATAACTGGTGCCCATAAAAAAAGAAACATGGGGTGTATTCTTAGAGTGAGCTCGCCTTCAAAGGATGCAGCGCATTTTGAACGCTGCCGGATGGGCACAAGGAAGCCATGTCCTGACACAACTGTGCAAGAAGGAAAGCACTCGGTAGGATTTCCGAACGTTTTCCTAGTGAACGAGCCCTTGGAGTTCAGAGGAAAAGCGAACACCCAGTGCGGCTTAAGGGAGATTCGGACTGTGTCTCAGACTTGTCGCTGAAGTGCGCAGTGAGACCAGCGAGGGCTGCAGAGGCACCACCTCGTCAGCGCTGGAGGGGACGCGCTGACGTGACTGGTGTGATGGCCTCTGCTGCGCCAGAGTCTCAGGCCTCCCCCGGGCTTTCTGAACTTGAATCTGCATTCTAGCAAGATCCCTGGGTGATTCACATGCACCTCATGGTTTGAAAAACACTGAAAGAGGAGCGAAATGTATGTGGCTGTGTTCCAGAATAGGAACCAGAAAAGGGAGTTAGACAAAAGAAGGGGAAGCAGTGGGGGCCAGGAGTCACCCAGAAGAAGGAAGCCCATGGCGTCTGCAAGGGTAAGACACCTGGAAACACTCTGAGAAACGGGTAAAGAAACAGTCCTTATGAGCAAAAAGTTGAAGTTTAAGATGGAATTTCCTTCCCCAGTCTCCCAAAATTCTTTGTGGTGTCTCATGATAATTAGTCAAACTACATGATGTGATAAATGGCACCTGATGTTTTAAGAATTACTTGGGGTAGGTGAGAGATCTAAGGTGCTCTTGGAAAGCTGTAACTATGACACAGTCACACCCCGCTTTTCCGGAACTTGAGAGTCTAGTAATCTCCAGGCTTTAAATTGAAACTCCAAAAGCACAAGAAGGTGAAAAAGGCTCTGGCACCATCGCGGTCAAGCTCGCACCCTTGATTCCATGGCAGACCCTGGGACCACTCCCCCCGTTCCACATCAGCACAGATCTGCTAGGTGCCTGCTCAAGCTGCTCACACCGAGGTGCGGGGTACCGAGGACTGACCAGATGCGGCCACTGCCCCGGGGACGCGGGCACAGCGACCCCTCTGAGTCACAGGGCTGGTCTTTAAGATGCTGCCATGATGGAGCTGCCTAGTAAGGACGGGCCACATCAGAGTCAGCACATTGTCTAGGAGAAGCAAAACCACTGACAAACAGCCTGAAGCTTTGGGACAGATAAAAACTTAAACATCAGACTCAGGAAAAGAAACGCCCCCACCCTGTGTGGAAGCACACAGCCCAGCCTACCGCAGCAGCTCCCGAGACGGAGCTCCGTCACAGCCCGGAGCAGACTGCTGCTTAAGTGAACCTGCACCACCAGGAGGAGACTCTGGCTTTACAAGTTCGATTTAATGCTATAAGGAAATAAATAATACATTTTCTAAAGTTTTCCATAAAAAATGCCCTTTAAATGGTGTGGGAAGAGGCATGCTTTATTATTAGGAAAAGTTAATATGCTTCCCGTGAAATGAGCTGCTAATGAATGGAGCTCAGGACGGCACTGTGGTTACTGGTGTTAACGATGGAGACCATGAAGCGAATATCTGTTTTCCCTTTGCATTTCGACATTCCAAAGGGGCAAATAAACGCTTACTATTCTGATTAGTTCACGTCAGTTAGAGGACAGACTTAGGACTGGCTCATGTTATCCCCTCTAATGTTTGGCCAACTCTAGCACCTAAGGGCATCTTACTGAAAAGTGAGTTGAATTCTCCACTAGAAAATCAGCAGAGATGTATTTTCTAAGTGCAGTTTCAGCAACCCCCTGAAAAATCCACTTTCATCCCATATGACCACGTTGGCTGGTGCATGTTGAAAACAGTGAAGGGATACGTTGCTGTAACGTTAATAGCCATGAATGAGAGACTCATCACAGGTGTTTCTCTTCCTAGGTACAATCAACAAATATCCACCAATAAACTTCAAAACCAAGTGCAACAGACTCAGCCCCACAGACCCAAAGCAGCCCCCAAGGCAGCTACAAAGGTAGGTCCTGCCCGGTATCACTCAGCCAGCGCACGTGACCCCGTCCTCCGCCCCCTTCTTATCATTTCCTCCTCCTCCTCTTCTCTTCCTCTATCTTATTTGGACAAAATCTTTTGCTACATGATATTAAAATATAATTTGAGGGAACAGAGATAATAAAAAATGAAAAACAACCAAACAGAGTTCTTTTAAAGTAGAAAAATCTAATTATTGAAAGAAAACAGCCGATGGGACACCCTAATGGTGATGATCATGGCTAATGGCCATATTTTGGTTTCTAAATATCATGCCCCAGTAAAAGGAACCAGGGTTTCTTGAAGAAACAGCTAATTCAAGGCTGCAGCAGGAAAAGTACAATGTGAGCCTGGAACATTTGTTATGTCAGAAAGCAAGAAAGTAGTCAAAAGCTAATAGTGTCATGTCAAAAGGGCAAAGGAGCTATTTGAAACAATTCCCACTGGCCCAGTTTTGGACAATTTAAATAACACAAGGATAATGTTGGTAAAGAATTATAACACATTGAATTTTAAAACTCCACAAGTCTATACAGAGACCCCAAATGCGAGGGGTTGCTATTTTTAATAGTAGTATGGTAGTTAATAAATGTAGAAGAATGATGGAATTAGAAAGTCACCAGGGTGTCATCCCAGTGTAACGGCTGAGTCAGGCAAAGACCAAGGAACGCTAGAACCACTGGGTGACAGGTTGCTGGGGAGCAGGCTATTCACAGTCTCACAGAAGCACTCACATATCACTCCTTACTAATTACAAAGAGGGCAGTGTACCTCTACATGCTGAGATCTAGCAGTACCCACCTTAACCCAGATCGGACGCTATGTGCCTCCCGAGGGTAGGAGGGAAGAGACGACATCACCTGCAGATTCTTGCTGGGAATGTTCGACCCAAGTCTAACAGGGAGGAAGCCACTGGGCAGTTCCAGAGTGTGGGACATTATTTAGAACAGCTGGGTTTCAATATCATGAACGGCAGCAGAGGGATGTGGGGTACTCTAGAATGGGAGAAGCTAGCGAGCTATAACAGCAAGTATAATGGTGTGAACATTGACGGGATCCCAGATCAGGAAAAAAAAGCATAAATAAATGACAGGTGGGGGCAACTGAGGACAACTGAATTGAACAATATGTTAGATATTACTGATTCTAGAGGACTTCCTTATGTGCAGTAATTCCTTCATGCTCCAATAAAAAGATGTCTTCTTTTTTTAATTTAACACCCTCACTTATTATTTCCCCTTCACCTATTTCACCTATTTCCCCCACCCTACTCCCCTATGGCAACCACCAGTCTGTTCTCTATGAGTCCATTTCTGTTTTGTTTGTTCATTTGTTTTGTTTTTTAGATTCCACACATAAGAGAAATCATATGGTATTTGTCTTTCTCTGCCAAGCTTATTCCACTTAGTGTAATACCCTCTAGGTCTGCCCGTGTTGCTGAGATGGCAGGATCTCATCCTTTTGTGTGGCTGAATAATGTTCCATTGTGTATATGTACCACACCTTTATCCCTTCATCTATCAATGGGTACTTGAGTTGCTTCAATATCTTGGCTGTTGTAAATAATGAAGCAATAAATATAGGAGTGCATATATCTTTTCAGGTTATTGATTTTGTTTCATTTGGGTAATTTCCCAGAAGTGGAATTACTGGGTCATATGGTATTTCTAATTTTAATTTTATGAGAAACCTCCATACTGTTTTCCACAGTGGTTGCACCAACCTACATTCCCACCAACGTTCTCCACATCCTCACCAACACTTATTTCTTGTCTTGTTGATATTTGCCATTCTAACTGGTGTGAGATATAACAGGCAGGGTAAATAAGAAGAAAACTATGTGCTGTTGGGTCTGGTGAAGGGGAGCACAGAACACCGAGACAGAGAAACTTAAAAGCAGCCAGAAAGAAAAAGCAGATTATCTACCAAGAAACTTTTAGTTTCTGGCAGCTGAATCATCAGTAGCAAGAGTGGAATCCACAAACTATTGAGAAACTTTAAACTAGTGAAAGAAAATTTTGTCTACTTAGAAAAACTCTTTCAAAAATAATAGTAAAACAAAGATAATTCAGATAAACAAAAACAATAGTTCACCTCAGAGACCTTTGCTAAAGGAACTTCTAAGATATGCTTCAAGGAAAATAAAAGCGATCACAGGAGGAAAGACTGAGATGCAAGAATAGTGAAAGATAAAATTTGTCAGTATTTAGGGAAATCTAAATAAGTGCAATATATTAAAGTACAAGTAATATCTAATTTGAGGGGTCCAAAAAAAGCCGTACTTATTAACAAAGGTATGAAAATGAAACATTTGGAACCTGGTGATTTTACCAGAAAAACAGTTGTACTATAAATATTAATAAGTATGTTTTTAAGCATGAGAAAAGACATTGAACAATAAAATCATCTTTTGTTATTTAAAAAAAGGAAGCCATATAAATATCCAGCAAAGGAGACAAGAGCAAAAATAAATAAGTCAGACTACATCAAACCAGTAATTTTCTGCACAGCAAAGGAAAGCCATCAACAAAACAAAAAGGCAGCCTACTGTATGGGAGAATATATTTGCCAGCAATATATCCAGTAAGGGGCTAATATCCAAAATATATAAAGAACTCATACAACTGAACATCAAAAAACAAATAATCCACTTAAAAAATGGGCAGAATACCTGAATACACATTTTTCTACAGAAGACATAGAAATGGCCAACAGACACATGAAAAGATGCTCCACATCACTAATTGTCAGGGAAATGCAATTCAAAACCACAGTGAGGTATCACCTCACACCAGTCAGAATGGCCACTCTCCAAAAGACAAGAAATAACAAGTGTAGGTCAAGATGTGGAGAAAAGGAAGCCCTCCTACACTGTTGGTGGGAATGTAAATTGGTGCAGCCACTGTGGAAAACAGCCTGGAGGTTCCTCAAAAAACTAAAAATAGAAATACCATTTGACCCAGCAATTCCACTTCTGGGAAATTACCTGAAAACAAAACCACTAATCTGGAAAGCCATATGCACCCCTATGTTTATCACTGCACTATTTACAATAGTTAACATATTGAAGTAACCCAAGTGTTCATCAATACATGAATGGATAAAGCTGTGGTATGTCTGTACAATGGAAGATTACTTGGCCACAAAAAAGAAAGAAATCTTGCCTTTGCAACAAAGTGGATGGACCCAGAGGATATCATGCTAAGTGAAATAAGTCAGATAGAGGAAGATAAATGCCATATGATTTCATTTATATATAGAATCTTAAAAAACAAAACAAAAAAAGAAACAGACCCAGAAATACTGACAATACTCTTGGTTACCATAGGGAGGGGGCTGGGGGGGGTGAGAAAAATAGGTGAAGAAGATAAAGAGGTACAAACTACAAATTATAAGCTATAGTAATGGAAGTACAACATAGAGAATATAACCAATAATGATATAATATCTTGGTATGGTAATGGGGTAACCACACTTACCATGGCAAGTATCTAGTATTGTATGTAATTATTGAGTTACTATTTTGTACATCTGAAACCAATATAATATTGTGTATCAGCTATATTCCGATAATCAAAAATGAAGTCTTGAGCCATAAGGGTAAAAAACGCAGTACTGAAAAAGCGACAACCATAATGTATGTCATGTGGGGTGTATGGAGTTCAAGGGTTCCAGGATCATGTGCTGTCTGGGCAGGTGGTTATGCCATGGAAAAACTTTACTCTTTTAAAAATACCTTAAAAAAATTTAGGGCACATGGGGGACGGCTGAGTAGGGTGGCAGAAATCTCCTCCCAAAACCATATATATTTTGAAAATACAGCAAATACAATTATTCCTAAAAGAGAGACCAGAAGATACAGTACACCAGCCAGGCTACATCTACATCTGCGAGAACTCAGCATCTCATGAAATGGGTAACATACAAAGCCGTAACCCGGCAGGACCCGAGCACTCCCCTCACCCCAGCTCACCGGCGGGAGGAAGAGAGTCAGAGCAGGGAGGGAGTGGAAGCACAGGACTGCTAAATAACCAGCCCTAGTAATCTGCACCTGGAACACAGACACACATTGCGTGGTGTACTGGATATTAAAGGAAGGGAAAAGTAAAATCCAAGATGGAGACTGCAAACAGGTCCCCACAGCCGGCTCCCCAGGGACAAAAGAAAAGTGGGTGCTTTTTAAAAGTCTTAAAGGGACAAGGGCTTAACAGCTGGACAAAATCGTCCCGGCCCACTCAGCCCAGCAGGCTGGGAATCTAAAGGAACTTCAGGTGCCCTAATCCCCTGGGGGGTAACCCAGCCCCAAAGTCCCTGACGGCCATAAGCAGCCTGCTGTTCATTCCCCTGCACCAGCACTGCAAGCAAACCAGCTGATCCACCAGAGCTGCGGAGCAGCCGGGGAGCAGCCCCACCCACAGCAACCACACAGTCTTCTCCCAGTGCACAGCGAACCGAGACAGACCCAGAGGCCGTGGCTGGTGCACAGCTGCCCGGCACGGACAGAGGAAGCTGGAGCAAGGTCCAGAAGGCATAAACGGGCACTGTTCTCACAGGAGAACACATCTGGCATGTCTGCGACCCCCTGCAGTGCCCTAGGCTATCCCGAGGGCTGCCCTGCCCATGGCAGCTCAGATTATCCCAGAGACTGCTCCCTGTGTGCGGGTAACTGGCACAGGCAGTAGAGAAGGGCAAGGCGACCAGCAAGCAGGAAGGGACTTTGTTCTCCCAGCTGACACACGTGCCACCTGCTGGTGACCACTTCTATCGCCATGAAAAGGCAGAAGAATCTGGTCCACTCAAAAATCACTCAGACAACCCCAGAGAGAGGGCCTGGTGAGACAGATATAACCAATCTTCCTGAAAAAGAATTCAAAATAAAAGTCATAACCATGCTGATGGACCTGCAGAGAAATATGCAAGAGCTAAGGGATGAAGTCTGGAGGGAGATAACAGAAATGAAACAATCAATAGAAGGACTTAAGAGCAGACTGGACGAGGTGTAAGACACTGTTAATGGAATAGAAATCAGAGAACAGGAGTACAGAGAAGATGAGGCAGAGAGAGATAAAAGGATCTCTAGGAATGAAAGAATATTGAGAGAACTGTATGACCAGTCCAAACGGAACAATATTCACATTATAGGGGTACCAGAAGAAGAAGAGAGAGGAAAAGGGATAGAAAGTGTCTTTGAAGAAATAATTGCTGAAAACTTCCCCAAGCTGTGGAAGCAAATAGTCTCTCAGACCATCGAAGCCTACAGATCTCCCAACACAAGGGACCCAAGGAGGACAACACCAAGGCATATAATAATTAAAATGGCAAACATCAAAGCCACGGACAGGATATTAAAGACAGCCAGAGAGAGAAAAAAGATCACCTACAAAGGAAAACCCATCAGGCTATCCTCAGACTTCTCAACAGAAATCTTACAGGCCAGAAAAGAATGGTATGATATATTTAATGCAATGAAACAGAAGGGCCTTGAACCAAGAATATTGTATCCAGAACTATAATCATTTAAATTTGAAGGAGTGATTAAAAAATTTCCAGATAAGCAAAAGTTGAGGGAATTTGTCTCCCACAAACCACCTTAGAGGATATTTTAAAGGGACTGTTCTACATGGAAGTACTCCTAAGGCTAAATACATGTCACCAGAGAAAATAAAATCATAGCAAAGAAAGAAGTCAGACCATCCCAATATTAACTAAAGGCAAAAAATAAAATCAACTATCCAAAAAACAGTCAAAGGAAATGCAAAAGAGTACAGAATAAAACACCTAGCACCTAAAGAATGTAGGAGGAACAATAAGAAGGGAGAGAAATAAGAATCAACAGATTGTGTTTATAATAGCGTAACAAGTGAGTTAAGTTAGACTGTTAGACAGTAAAGAAGCTACCCTTGAACCGGTGGTAACCACAAATCTAAAGCTGCCAATGGCAATAAGTACCTATCTATCAATAATCACCCTAAACGTAAATGGACTGAATACACCAAGCAAAAGACACAGAGTAATAGAATGGATAAAAAAGCAACACCCATCTATATGCTGCTTACAAGGGACTCAACTCAAACCCAAAGATATACACAGACTAAAAGTGAAGGGATGGAAAAAGATATTTCATGCAAACAACAGGGAGAAAAAAGCAGGTATTGCAGTACTTGTATCAGACAAAATAGACTTCAAAACGAAGAAAGTAGCAAGAGATAAAGAAGGACATTACATAATGATAAAGGGGTCAGTCCAACAAGAAGATATAACCATTATAAACATATATGCACCCAACACAGGAGCGCCAACATATGTGAAACAAATACTAACAGAATTGAAGGAGGAAACAGACAGCAATGCAATTATTTTAGGAGACCTCAACACACCACTCACTCCAAAGGATAGATCAACCAGACAGAGAATAAGTAAAGACAAAGAGGCACGGAACAACACACTAGAACAGATGGACCTAACAGATATCTACAGAACTCTGCACCCAAAAGCAACAGGATACACATTCTTCTCAAGTGCACATGGAACTTTTTCCAGAATAGACCACATACTAGGCCACAAAAAGAACCTCAGTAATTTCAAAAATATTGAAATCCTACCAACCAACTTCTCAGATCACAAAGGTATAAAACTAGAAAAAAATTTTAGAAAGAAATCAAAAAGGCTCACAAATACATGGAGACTTAACAACATTCTCCTAATTAATCAATGGGTTAACGACCAAATCAAAACAGAAATCAAAGAATATATGGAGACTAATGACAACAACAATACGAAGCCACAACTTCTGTCGCACATAGCAAAGGCAGTTCTAAGAGGAAAGTATATTGCAATCCAGGCCTATTTACAGAAGGAAGAACATTCCCAAATGAACAGTCTAAAGACACAATTACTGAAATTGGAAAAAGAAGAACAAATGAGGCCCAAAGTCACCAGAAAGAGGGACATAATAAAGATCAGAGAAGAAATAAATAAAATTGAGAAGAATAAAACAATAGAAAAAATCAATGAAACCAAGAGCTGGTTCTTTGAAAAAATAAACAAAACAGATAAACCCCCAGCCAGACTCATTAAGAGAAAAAGAGAATCTACACACATAAACAGAATCAGAAATGAGAAAGGAAAAATAATGACGGACTCCACAGAAATACAAAGAATTATAAGAGAATATTATGAGCATCTACACGCTAACAAGCTGCAAAACCTAGAAGAAATGGACAACTTCTTAGAAAAATACAACCTTCCAAGGCTGACCAAGCAAGAAACAAAAAACTAAACAGACCAATCACCAGCAACGAAATTGAATCGGTAATCAGAAAACTACCCAAGAACAAAACCCCTGTGCCAGATGAATTCACTGCTGAATTTTATCATACATATAGAGAAGACATAATACCCATTCTCCTTAAAGTTTTCCAAAAAATAGAAGAGGAGGGAATACTTCCAAACTCTTTCTATGAAGCCAGCATCACTCTAATACCAAAACCTGGCAAAGACCCCACCAAAAAAGAAAATTACAGACCAATATCCCTGATGAACATAGATGCAAAAATACTCAACAAAATATTAGCAAACCTAATTCAAAAATACATCAGAGGATCATACACCATGATCAAGTGGGATTCATCCCAGGGATGCAAGGATGGTACAACATTCGAAAATCCATCAACATCATCTACCACATCAACAAAAAAACAAAAACCACATGACCATCTCCATAGATGCTGAAAAAGCATTTGACAAAATTCAACATCCATTCATGATAAAAACTCTCAACAAAATGGGTATAGAGGGCAAGTACCTCAACATAATAAATGCCATATATGACAAACACACAGCCAACATCATACTTAACAGTGAGAAGCTGAAAGCTTTTCATCTAAGATCGGGAACAGGACAGGGATGTCCAGTCTCCCACTGTTATACAACATAGTACTGGAGGTCCTAGCCACTGCAATCACACAAAACAAAGACATACAAGGCATCCAGATTGGTAAAGAAGAAGTCAAACTGTCACCATTTGCAGATGACATGATATTGAACATAAAAAACCCTAAAGACTCCACTCCAAAACTACTAGAACTAATATCTGAATTCAGCAAAGTTACAGGATATAAAATCAATACACAGAAGTCTGTTGCTTTCCTATACACTAACGATGAACTAACAGAAAGAGAAATCAGGGAAACAATTCCATTCACAATTGCATCAAAAAGAATAAAATACCTAGGAATAAACCTAACCAAGGAAGTGAAAGACCTATACCCTGAAAACTACAAGACACTCCTAAGAGAAATTAAAGAGGACACTAACAAATGGAAATGCATCCCATGCTCTTGGCTAGGAAGAATAAATATTGTCAAAATGGCTATACTACCTAAAGCAATCTACAGATTCAATGCAATCCCTATCAAACTACCAACAGCTTTCTTCAATGAACTGGAACAAATAATTCTAAAATTCATATGGAACCACACAAAACCCCGAATAGCCAAAGCAATCCTGAGAAGGAGGAATAAAACGGGGAATTATGCTCCCTGACTTCAAGCTCTACTACAAAGCCACAGTAATCAAGGCAATTTGGTACTGGCACAAAAACAGAGCCACAGACCAGTGGAACAGAATAGAAAATCCAAACATTAACCCAAACATATACAGTCAATTAATATTTGATAAAGTAGCCTTGGATATACAATGGGGAGATGACAGCCTCTTCAGCAGCTGGTGTTGGAAAAACTGGACAGCTACATGTAAGAGAATGAAACTGGACTACTGTCTAGCCCCATACACAAAGGTAAACTCAAGGTGGATCAAAGACCTGAATGTAAGTCATGAAACCATAAAACTCTTAGAAAAAAACATAGGCAAAAATCTCTTGGACATAAACATGAGCGACTTCTTCATGAACATATCCCCCCAGGCAAGGGAAACAAAAGCAAAAATGAACAAATGGGACTATATCAAGTTGAAAAGCTTCGGTACAGCAAAGGACACCATCAGTAGAACAAAAAGACATCCTACAATATGGGAAAATATATTCATAAATGATGTATCTGATAAGGGGTTGACATCCAAAATATACAAAGAACTCACGCACCTTAACAAACA